>JAOEGS010007650.1:8331-35865 GCA_025447755.1 Corythornis vintsioides
TGCATCTGCTCAGTCCCTTGTGGTTTAAACTGCCCTAGCTGCTTTCTTGCACCACTAACTAACAAACAGCCAGTTTGTTTATGAATACAAACCTCTGCTGCCACACCAAGATCAGCTCTGCAACAGGGCATTCCCTGCTCATTCTCACACCAAGAAGCACGAGTAACACTGAAGAAAAACAAAGACATTTGGTGGAATTCCTCTTCTCAGAAAAGAGTGAATCAAAGGTGACACAAAGCTGAGGTCAGAACTGATCAGTGTGATTACCTCCTGTACCACTGCCCTCCAGCTTTCACAGGGTGGAAGCTTTTTTTTTTTTTCATGGGAAGACAAAACCAATGCCATGTACTTAGAAAGTTTGAGTTTTGCCCCAAATTGTACTGTACTGCTTGAACAAACATCCCTTTGTTGATGCCTTCCCCAAAGCTATTTGTAACACAAGAGCAGGGGTTTGCACACTCAGGCTTTGGTATTTACAGCCAGCAGTCCAGAGACAGCTCTGCTAAGAATTCCATATTAAAAACAGACCAAACAAAGCTGTTGAGAGTAAAAGGAACCAGAAAATCCTCATCTTTCAGAGACACCAGTGAGGAGATGCAGAGCTACATCTGATGTCTGCTTCTCTCCATCAGCCAGGAAAGAGCAGGGCAGAAGTACTTACCAGCTGGACAAGGCAGACACCCAGCAAACAGCTCTTACCTACTGTGCTCAGCTCTCAAACTTCAGGAGCAAAAAAAAAAAAGGGCAGGTGAATTTTCAACAGCTCTGTGTAACAGGAAATCATTTTCTAGAGAGAACTCTTAAACAAGATGAGGTTGTCATCCACCCAGATGAAATCACTTGGATTTTATCCTATAATTAATCACAGCTATTAAAAAAAGGAAGATCTCAAGGCAGCCCCAGAGTGAACAGCAGATTGCCAGGAGTATTAAAACCAACACACCTCCAGTATCACAAACGTATGTAATGCCCAGCTCAATAAAATATTGGAATATCAATTTATTAAAAAGTTGTGTGAACTGTACATACATAAACTGCAATATAGCTGACAAATCTGAAATATAGAATTTTAAAGGAAAATCATTTATTTCTGAAAATATTTAAAATATTGCATTTCTGGCAGCAAATTTCAAAGAAGTGCTCTGGAACAGGTGCAGTCTCTGTGCATTTGGCTAGCATTTGTCCTCAAGGTGTGGAACAGATCTGCTGGCTGATTTCTCACAGCACAATCTTGCAAACTCTCTCTCTTTCTGCAGAGACAGAATTCAGTTTCCAAGAACAGCAGCAGAACTTTATCAGGAATGACTGTGGTCCTTGCTGGTGCAGACACCACCACTTCCCCAGAGTCCAGGACACCTTGCACACGTGCTAGTCATGGAACTGCATCAGACTGTGCTTTGCACACTACAGGATAAGTCTTTGATTTATTATTTTTCTGTTTATTTCTGCCAAGGCCACTGAAAAAACGAAGGCCTTTTCATCTGAAAGGTTAGCATACATGTCAACTTCTTTTTCTTGTTTCTCTGTAGGAGGAAAAAAAAAAAGTCACTATTAGAAGCTTCTTCCATTATCCCAAGGTAATGCAAGTCACAGAGCAGTTCAGCAGCTTAATGTGGAATGGAAAAGCAGTGAAACCCTCAGCTCCTGGGCAGGGAGGGATGGGGAGGGTGGAGGAAGGAAAGGAGGCACAGGGGTGCTCCAGGACTCCCAGAGTTACTCACTCAGCAGCATGACTGAATTCCTGGTCCTCAACAAGGAAGAAACACTGAGTCATCCCCCCTGGGTCCTGACACAAGGATTCAAGCTTTCCTCTGGGCTTTGGGGTCTGTGTGTTGGGTTTTTTTTTTGCTTTTATATGAACTCTGGGTTTTATATGAACTGCTGAGTTTCACTGCACTGAAGACAGCTCCTGTGTGCACTCAGTCTGGGTTGCTCCACTTCCACCCTCCCCCCATGCACAGAGGAACAATGCTGGGAGGAGCTGTGCACACAGACACCACACACACTGCTTATTCAACATTAACATTTTCATTTTTCATATCTAAACCCCTCCCCTTTTTTCATACTCCCCAAATCAAACTAATCCAGCCACCACCAGCACCCAGCAAAATTCAATGTATTTTTCCCCCCCTGGTTACTGTTAACAGATTGCATGTTATTATTATTATCAATTCTCAAGTTTCCCTTATCCCACCATTCCAAAGTACTGTCTTTTAGAGACTTCAGTTTTCTCTAAACCAAAAATGTTGACCAAAAATTGATTAACACAGGTCTGCAAGCTTTATGCATTCTGAACACAGCTCCAGTTCTCACCAGTGAGGCACTTGCACCTGCATGACACCCTCACAGGATACCATGGTTTCTACAGCTATTATTACAACTTTCCACTTCAGTCTTCTCTGAAAGTAGCTTTGACTCATTTCTCTAGCAGAAGAGAGTTCTACAGAATCACAATGGCATTTTTTGTTAAGGAGTTAAAAATGTCTTCTGCTACACAACTAACAGGCTCTTTAGGGGAAAATATTCAGCCTTTCTGGAACATCTCCTCCAACCCACCAGCCCCCACAGCCCTTCAACCTGTGCCTGTGTGTAAATCCCATGTGGACCATCCCCCTCTCACACCTTTTGCACAGGTTCAGAGTCCAAAGTCCTCAGCTTCACCACCCAAGAGAGTGAGTTAGTTCAAATGTGCACGTGGAGCAAGCAAAGGTACAAGTAATGCAGCCAGAAAACACTGGGAAATTAACACTTGGGTCAAGACATTTAATTCAACTTCACTTTTAGCAGGATACTGACATGTAACTGTAAAAATCCATCCCCTGTTAAGCATCAAGGAAGTTTAGTCAGAGTCCAGGCCCCTCTTTTTGAGCTGCACTTGACAGCAGCACTTTCACAATAACCAATGCCACTTCCTCCAGCAGATGAGGGTTTTTTCTGCCTGTTCTAATATGATCAAGGTAGCTCCTGAGATGACAAGGCAGTCTGGGAACAGGCCTAGCTGTGCACCACAGCCCCCCAAACCACCACCACCAGGCTGGCTCAAAGGATTATCCAGTGTTTCTATTTTCCACACATCCTGAGGCAGCTCTGACAAAGGCTTTCAGTGCTGGTTTTGACAAGCCAAGGCTGCAGGGAGTAGTTCCTATTCTGCAGGGTCATCACATGGCTCTGAATCATGTGGCAGAGCATTTCTCTGAGTGCCAGCATGCTGCCATATCCCACAACCTACAGCAGCTCCCTCCTTCCTCCCCCTCCTTCCTTCTTACTAAACCTGCAGGAAAAAATAGCTTCTTTTTTTTTCCAAAAAGCCCTTTTGCTTCTCCTATTCTTCATGATATTGCCTTTGCTCTCATGGGAACAGGAAGGCTACATAAGAGCCAAAGGCAGAGGCATACCTGGGAACAAGCATGCTGGGGGTGAGAGAAGCATGACAATTAAAGAGGGGAAGCTACAGATGTCAGGGGTGTCCTTAGGAAGAAGATTTTCACAGCTGGATGGTCTTTGAATGGACAGATATCTGCTCCTGCATGCCACTGTAACTCAGATCCTCCCTGGTTTCCCACCTACAGATGGCTGAGGCCCTGCAGAAGCCCAAGAGGCACCAAACCTCTTAGAACAACTTCTGTGGGCATGGAATGGGTAGCAAAATGATCCTAGAAAAATACACCAGGCCAAGAAATCAGATACTTCCAAGCCTAACACTGTCTTGCCCTCCAGAACTGATTCCCAACACTATGCAGAAAGCTACAAGGACTAGCAGTGAGTCACACAAAAACCATCTTCATCCCAGCAAAACAAAAGTTGCTTAACATGCTGTAACACAAACAACACTGAAGCAGCAGGTCTGGTAAAAGAATAACATTTCCCAAATTCCTACTAATTACTCACATCAAGTGGATCCATTTTATAAGCCACTTGAAAAGGGAGAAGTCAGTGCTAACTTGTTTTATAGTAATTACTTATGGAATGCTGGGCTCTCTGCTGAATTCATTTTTACAGCCACACAGATCAAGGGTGGGGTTGGTTTGTTTACTGGGGGGTTTCTTTTGTTTTGGTTGGGTTTAGTTGGGGATTTTTTTTTTCTATCTGCCCAATAACCCACACAGTGGCCTGCACATGTTACAGTCTGACACAGCCAGAAGTCAGACAGAAGAAAATATCTCCTCTTCCCACAGCCAAAGCACTAAAGCAAAAACTAATTCCATTTTTTTGTTCTCCCCCTCCCATCTTCCTTCCAGTCCACATTAAGTTTTGGATTCATTATTCAGGCCTAAAAATGAGTATCTCCAAAACCAGACAGTGTCAATAAGCAATTAAACTAAGAATCCTAAGTGATATTAGTGCATGAAACAGCCTCTTTATTGGATCAAGATGAAGAACAGCAGGTCACCAAGAAACCTGAATCAAGGAGTTATTCTTTCCTCTAGAGGAGCATTCTGCAGAAACATGGGGCAAAAATGCAGGTCGTAGCAGTGACTTAAGATTCCCTTTTTTACTTTGAGCAATTTCTTAAGCAATCCAGTCATCCTAACAGCTCTGAGAACAGACATCATGATATTGTTTGTCCTTTTGATTACAGCAGCACCTCAATAAAACCCAAAAAGCAAAAACCAAAAAACCCTCCTAAGCACTACAGCCCAATGGCTCTCAACCTACACTTCCTGCAGCTTTCATACCTCTTTCCTCCTCGTGCTTTTTGGCAGAGGCACTCTTGGGTCTCCCTCTTCCCCTCCTGCTGTGATCTGAGTGGCTGTTGGATCTGGATCTTTTCCTGTTTTCCAAGTCCTTGTTTCCTGCAGAATTGATCTTCTCTCGTTTCACCCTCTCCGTCCTCCTCCTCTTGGCTTCACTCTTGTTTTCTGTGCAAGTGAAGAGAGAAGGGATGATCTAGGGTTGTCATCTTCATTCTCACTCCACTCTTAGTGCTCACCCCACCCAGCCACCTTTGCCTCCTAGCACAAGTGGCTGGATGTCTGTCCCCTTACAGCACAGTTCCATTTGCACAACATCCATGCAGAAATGAGGGTGTCAGATCCTGAGTAATACTTGACTCCTTGGTTACAAGCCTTTAATTTCCAATTAAAGCTTCAAATTAATGCTTCAGATGCAGTTTGCAATGAGACCAACCTGCCCAATTCCCTGTCTCAAGCAGGGCCAACAAAAGCCACTTGCACAGGACCATGTCAGGACATGGAGACTCCAAAACCTGTGGGCAGCCTGTGCTAGTGCTCAGTCACACCCAAAGTGCTTCCTGATACTCAGAGGAAACACCCCAAGCTCCAGTTTGTAGCTGCTGCCTTTTGTCCTGTCTCTGGGCACCACTGAGAAGAGCCTGCCTCCATCTTCTTCCTTCCTTCAGCTATTTAGAGACATTGAGAAGATTTCCTTGAGCATTCCCTTGTCCAGGCAGCACAGTGCCAGCTCTCAGCCCTTCCTCAAAGATGCTCTGGTTCCTGCATCATCTTCACCCCATCCTGGACTCCTTCCCACCCTGAAGCATCACTTTGGTACCAAGCTGAACTCCACAACAGCTCTGCTCCACCAGATGATGGGCTTCAGCTTCAGCTGGCTCCTATTTTATCAGCCCTCAGGGCTGGGGAAAGACAACTGACCAACACAGACTCTCTTTAAGCTCCTCCACCTTGAAAGGTCAGTCATCTGGTGCAAGACCAGGCAATTCCTGCAAGCTGGCAACTACAAGCAGCCTTCAAAACACTGGTACAGAGTACCAAGAGCTTGGCTTCTCTTTTGTACACCTGGTAGATCATTTTTAAGAAGTAATTGCTGTAGATCAGATACCTTAAAAACAAAACAAACAACTTTGGGTGCTTGTTCTGGCTAATTCCTGCTAGGCCTGGAGGAGAATGTTAATCAGTTCAGAATGCACATTCAACTGACTTCTTTCTGCACCCACAGAGCATATACAAGTGAGACACAGAAAAAAAAATAAACTACTTTTGAACTTAACCCGTGCAGAGAGAAGCAAGACCCACCCAGCTTCAGACTGAACACATGATCAATTTTTCCTCTCAGAAAATCCAACTTCAATCAGCATGACCTCTGAAATCAGATCCCTCTGGCACCTCTAGACGTTTAGCTTCCAAACAGGATTAAAACCAAGCTTTCTGTGCCTTGTTTTGCACAGTGCCCAACGTGTGCAGCTAGAATACACACAGACCAAACAAGCATCACAACAGAAGCAAAAGTGAAAACATCAGCTGCACCCCCCTCAAAATGCAAGAAGTAACATCCAGTTTACCCAGGGCAGTCAAATACTCCATCCTTTGCCTCCCAGAAATAAGGGAGAGATCTGTTGTCCCCTTCTTGCCATCTTACCTGTGATGGGTGGTGACCTCTCAGCACGTTTAGCATGTAAGAGCTTCCTACTAATAAATATATAGCCACAGGGACATGATTTACATGCAACAGGAACCTGGGAAAACAAAAAGACACATCTTTCAGATCATTTCAGTTCATGACAAAATTCCTGTCCAATGGAAAAAAAAAAATAAAACCCTGTCACTCATGTTTTTTTTTTCTCAGAGATAGCTCTTCAAACTCAGCCTGTGCTGCACAGTGTGGCTTGTTGTGCTACACTGTTGTATTTAAACGGGTTCTGCAGTGAATCACCCATTTTCCTGATGCAGCAGTCACAGAACGAGTTGGAAATGTGCAGCTGCTGTGGCTGCTTTGTACTGCAAATCCTCTCCCCAAGGGGGTGGGGGAAAGAGGAGAGCAGGAAAACAAGGCTGAAGTAGAATAGAAAGAGAATTTCTCTTCAGAGCTCTCAAGTATCCTCACTCATCCCCACTTTTGCTGCCTTTATATACTTAAAAAAACCCCAAAAAATCAGGGAAAATGTGAGTTGAAGCTGTCTGGATATTCTGAATACATTCAGAAGTATCTGAAAGCAACTCCTTGAGAGCATCTGAGGGACTACAGTGCTGCTCTGGATCAGCCAAGCAGTGGGATCAGCACATTCCCCCACCAGAGTATCACTTAAACCAAGCTAAACAAACCTAGAAATGCCACATTTGCATGAAAAACGACTCAGATTTACTCGGGGTAATTAAAAAGTGAGGCTGATGAATTAGAAACCTCATTACCAAGACCTCTTGAAATCTTTGAAAGCAGTTAGGGAAGAATACACCATACTGCTTTGATTAGATTTCAGAGTGAAAACACAAAGCAAGTTTGAGCAGAGATCTGGAAAAGATTAGCACAAGAGGCATTAAAGTCGAGTCATGTTGAAGCACGACATGGGGGGGAAGAAGCAGAAGGTAATTTCTCAGTTGTAATTCTTGCAGACAGGTCTCCACAAGTTTCCCATGGCCCCTGAAATAAACAGGAGGGCAGAACCACCACTGGCTGCTCCATTTTACCAGACATGCAGAACCACCAAATTCCACTGGTAGGAAAAAAACAATCACCCTGCTAAATTACTACATTAATCTGTAAAGGGAAAATCAACTGCTACTCCCAGTAAACCAATTATTTAGCTTTCCACAGCACATCTTAACTCCTGTGCTTCACCCCAGGAACAACTTACCCATAGCCTTTTGATTGAGATTTTATAGAACTAGAGACTTCTTAATTCCCTTTATGGAGACAGACATCATAAAACCAATTCCAAACAAGCTTTATTGAACCTTAAAGCTCAGAAATTAGCACCCATGTGCACACATCTCTTTATTCATACTAAAAAGCACCAGCTAGCAGAACTTGGCTGTATTAAGGTGATACAGCAGTTGCATTTAAACCCATTTCTGAACACCTGGGTCTCTCCACTAATTAATTACAGGCTCAGCCTGCAAATAATTTGGGGGAAACCACCCCAAGGGATTGGAGCAGACCCAGTGTTTTGCAGTGAAGGTGCTGAACAGAACAATATTGCTCATAGCTGGCAGGCAGGTGCATGTGTCATTTGGCAGGGTGGGAGGATGAGGTGGGCAGGGGTTTATTCACTGGAACAGATCACTTATCCTTGGAAGATGTGCAGTAGGAACACCCTGTAATGTCATCAAGGCAGCACAGAGCTAGAAATGCTATTTTACTCCTTTTAACATTTTCCTAACCACAAGGAAAGTGAGTTTCTCATACGAAAAGTCTACCTGAAGCTAAGTGAAGTGATGCTGCTTCTGGGTGACTGCAAGCACTTCAGGCTCCCTAGGATAATGCAGCCATGTTTTGGTTGGGAAAACATAATTGAGAACACCTTTTTTATTAGTTAAAAAGTCTAGACAGCAATTACAGATCACCTCAATTAGAAAAGAAAATGCTTAAAAGCCTAAGAAGCATTACTCACTAGTGTGCTCCAGGATTTGTGGTGGCTGCCTAAACACTTCCATGCAGGCCACTTCTAGCAAAGAAATCAGAGCCAAATACAAAGCCCTTGTTTATGGAAGAATTTAAGAACTGCTGGGACAGACACAACCACTTGAGAGTCCCACGAGAGCTTCCTCACACTCTGTCCAGGGCTGTAGGTTTGAGTTTCTTGTTCTCTCTCAAACATTCCCAACTGCTTTTCACCATTTCCAATAGCTTTTCACAAGGTCCTGTGAGCAGGCAGTGGTTGTGCCAGGGCAGGACACACATGCAGATGGATCCCACCCTGGCCACAGAAGAGCTGCTAACAGAAAATGCCCACTGACAGATGCCTGTCATGTGTTGGGAAGTGCAGAACAAAGTGGAAGTTTCAGCATCAGCTGAAAAAAGCCATAAGGTTTGCTTTTTTTGCTCTTCCTATTGTTGGTGCTTTGACATTGACTATATTTATTGGGAATAAAAAAAGGAGCCACAACCAACCCCCCCAAAAAAAACCCTCCACTCTCATATTCAACTGCTCATTTTCATTTCTTTTTTCTTTTCTTCTTTCTGAACAGACAGAACTTGGCACACATTGTTTTTTTCCTCAAAAATAGTACTCAGCGATGAGCTTAACACAGAAGCATTTGCAGTGGTTCATCTATTGCTTAAACCCTGCAAGGTTGCCTCCAGCTTCACATTCCCAACTATTCCAGGAGTGGAAACACTATAAAAACTGTACAAGGCACAACAAGTAAAATTATTAATTTTTTTTTTTTTTAGCCTTTACAAGCAGAAAAAAAAATGTCATGAGACTGAGCATGGCTAAAACAGTGTACACCAGGGGAGGCTGGGGATCGAGTAACAGCAGCATGTTTCCCATGATGACATGTAAAAGCTTCTCCCCCTGCCCTGAGCCCCACAGCAGCTTCTGCAGGGCTGTGCTATTGTTCCCTGCTGGAACAAACCGCCCTATTTTTATACTAACTGCATTCCCACTAAAAAGCAGAAATGAAGACAAGCTCGTGAGCCAGTGACAGCAAAATCAGCTGCTGCTGCTGTTTCAGGGCAAGTCGCTCCATTTTGTACACGGAACAGAACTGCAGCGAGGCGTGAGAGCAGCTCCCCTTGTTTATTTGGGTTATGCTGACACAAATCCAACCCATTTTGATGCTTCTCAACTCCTTTCTCCGGCAGAAACCAGCCCAAGGGAGCCTCTCCCAGCCAGCCCCGGGCACATCCCGCACCCCAAGGGCAGACGGAGCCGTGCCCATCATGTTTTTCACGTCCTTAAACGACACCAGCACATCAACAACCGTGCCCGTGGCTCAGAAATCCTCCAGCGCAACGCCGCGATTCCCCTACCCTCCCATCCCCGAGCCGCCGAATGTTACCCCCTCTTCCCTTCAGGGCCCAGCGGCTCGGCCGAGAGCCCCGCACGGCGGCCCCGCGGGCAAAGCGGCGAGCGGGGCAACAGGAAGCCAGAGGCGGCGGCTGCCGGGGGGGGAGCCGCTGGGGCCGGGCACAGCTCGGAGCCCCGCACCGCCCGCAGCCCCGCACCTCGGCCGTCTCGGAGAAAGGTCGGCGCGGGACAGCGCTCACGCAGCGTGCCGTGCGAGGCCAGGCCGGAGCGCCGGCGGCAGAGCTGCTGCCAAGCAAGGAAGGCGGCTCGGGGCGGTGAACAGCGGGATTGTGCCGAGGGAGAGGGTCCCGCAGCCGCCGACCGCAGCCGACCGGCTCCCGCCGCCCCGAGTCCTGGCCAAGGCTCCCGACCCTCCCGAGCCGGAGCCCGAGCAGCAGGAGCCCCTGTGCCCGCTGAGGAGCCGGCGAAGCCCTTCAGCCCAGCGGCCCCCGGCGAGAGCCAACCCGCCCGACCCCGGCCCCGGCCCGGCCAGCGCTCCTCGGGCTCCCGGGGCGACGGTTCCACCCCGCGGCCACTCGCTGGCGGGGTCGCCCACGGACGATAAGGAGCCCGGCAGCCGCCTCACCTGCTGGTCGCACTCTGGGCAGGATTTAGTAGCCATCTTCACTTTCTTGGCCCTGCTGGAAGACATGCTCGCTGCTGCCGCTGCCACCGCCGGAGCGCCCGCCGCTCCACCCCCGGGAGGGCGGGAGGAGAAGGCGGGGACCCGGGAGCGCAGGGCCGACGGGAGCCCGCACAGGCTGAGCGGGACAAGCCCTCCGTGGCCGCTGCCCTCCGACAAAGGAGCCGCTCCCGCCCCCGCCCCCGGAGAGGCTCCGCCCAGCCCGGGCGGGAACGGGCGCCTGCGCGGGGAGGAGACACCGCACCCGCCCGTCTGCTGCGGGGAAGGGCGGGACAGCCTCGCCTCCCTCGGTGGAGCTCCGGAGCCGCCGCCCGCTGGGGGTCCGATCGGCGTGGCTGGGAGCCGGGCAATGGGCGCTCAGAGGCTGTAGCGGGAGGACGATCCCCTACCGTGCATCACAGTCGGGAGCGGGAAAACACCGCGTTCCTGCGCATCAGTCCACAGAACCAGGCTGCAGCCCAGGGGGAAGGTTGTTACACTGGCACATTTGATGGTTTGACGTTAATATGTTCATTTTCCTGTCACTCCCACTGAAAAAATATTCATAGCATACTGTAAACTAACTACTTTTATACTTCTCGTAAAATATGTTTTTAAATAATCACCCTGGCTAGAAACTCTCAACTCCCAAAGCTCCTCAAGGGAGACGTTTTAGAATGAAACTTCACAGCAGCATGGAGGAATTTGGTATTGTTTGTACCAGAATCGTTTAGCTCATTTAAAAAACCAAGAGGAAAGGGATGATGACAATGCTGCTATTAACAAGAGTTTGGATGTTGGGGGTTGGGGTTTATACTACAGAATGTCTGCTGGAGAAAAGTGCAGCCAAGTGTCACCAGAAAGTTCATTTTGGAGTGTTGGAAACAGCCCAGACTGGGCTGCAATGCTTTGGGATGGGTAGCAAAGGATGCTTCTGTGGGGCTGGCTCTGGGCACAAGGCAGCAAACTTTTCATTTCATGTCTGTGCTTTAGTCTTGAACTCAGTTTGCTGCACCTGTGTGCTGAGAAGAAAACACTGGAGGAGAGGAAGATTGAATACAACTTGGGTTTGTGCTTCTCTTTCAGGGAAACTGATCCCAAAGCAGTTTGGAGGAAACTTTTCAAGTGACTTCCCCAGCTCTTGAAGGTTCTGCTGTCTGCTGGCTTACACCGAGCTACTCTGTGCCTTTGCTCAGAGCTGGGTGGACAGGCAAGTTAAAACAGACACTTTTTCCTTCAGGGAGAAAAAGACTAGCATTTGTCATAGTTCCTCAGCTTAAAACTCTCCCTCCAGCAGAGGTCTTGCCTCGTGTGGCTTGTGGCTGATCCCCCTGGGTGGGATACCTCCCACTGCCCCAGTGCCAAGGAAGCTTGCCTGGAGTCTAGGGATGGATTTATCCAGCAGAATTGCTGAGCCTCCTTTATTACAGGTGCTGGGAAACTTCAGACTGGAGTTCCAGGCTCACACAAGAGCCACCATGCTCTAGATAAAGCTGTTTGTGCTTATTACAGACTGTGAAATGACATCCTCTGGAAGGCCACAAAGAATAACAAATGCCTAGATGTCTCCAGAGGAAAACCTGGATGTTTAGGAGGTGAGACAGACCAGTCGTGTGATATAATAAAATGAACAGTAAGGAAGTACATCTTCACCTTAATCATTTGAAATATGGATCTTCTAATTAATACTGATGGCTCATTTTCTATAATAAAAGCCCACTGGTGACAATCTTGGTATAAAATTGTCCTTTTTTAGATTAAAAAAGCAACTAATCTCTTCCATTTAATACTCACCGTGATCCCCTCAGAGGAGATTTCTCACCTTCTCTGTTTGAAGTGGGAGGGAGGTTGCAGTTGTGGCTCCAAGTATGATCACTCCAAATCATTTACTGACTTCTCTCCATTAATTCTGATTATCAGGGACAGATCTCCCAGGGAGAGCTGCTGGATAAAACAGAATAACAGAACCCTGGACTGTGCTATTTTTTTCACATGCAAGGGCTTTAATCACTCCTAATCTGTTTAGGCTCCACTTTTCACACCTTTTCACACCAGGAGAACATCTTATATAATATATATATATAAATGATATATTATATATATATATATTTAATTTTATAATTATATATTACAGTTACCCTACTTCTTGTTCCACTTCTCACTGTATTTGATTTCCCAAGTCTTTAATAGAAATTAAATTGTGAATTAAATTGTAATTTTCTGTATTCACTAATAACACAAGTTCATTAAAGACACTGAGAAATCTACCCCAGTAACAGACCAGCTGTGCTGTTGCTGTTTTGCCCTCTTTTTAAATGGATAGATTTAATGTAGAACTGTTGTAAGATTTCAATGATCATCAGGATCTCTTTGGTAAGTGGTTTTTCTGCCCTTTTTCCCCAGGCAGCCCCTCCTGCAAGTCACAAGCCCTGCAGTGTTGGCACAACACAGGGGGGTTTGGTTTTGAGTGGTAAAACAAATGTAATTGTTCTACTTTTGAAGGAGTAAAAAATCAAGGGAATAGAATTATCTCAAGGTTTTGATTCTCAATTACCCACATAAAGAAAAAAAAAAAAAGGATGGATGCTTATTAAACTACTCTACAATTAAGATTTCCACTCTGAAACACAAAACAGACCTGCAGTGCTTGTGCTTGTGACTCACAAAGGACATCTAGAGTATAACTAGAAGTATTTTAAATCCTGAATTTTTGATAGTGGAGGAATATCACTGAACTCTGGTTATCACCTTTTCACACAAAAAAAATGCTCTGGGATTTTTTAATTCATTTTAAATAAGAAGGAGCAGCCACAGAGAGAGTCTTGGGTGTTTCAGAGGGTCTTTTAACAGCAGGTGGCTCTGCTGTGTAAAATACCAGTCTCCAGTAAGGAAGTTAATGACTATACCAGAGAATCCAGAGATTGAGGACAATACCCTGCCTTTCTTTATAGAGCAAATAAACTAGTCGCTGACAGTTGTTCAGCTATTTTAATACAAAAATATTTCCCTTACTTATCCAAACAATATAGTGTTCACAGCTAGACAAGTGATTATTATTTTCCAGACATTTTTTTTTACTTACTTTTTACTTTTTTTTTCCTCACCCCACCTTGAAATTAACAGAAAACACATTTAAAATGTGTTTTATGTTCATTTAAAGTAGAAAATAAGAAAGTTGTGCCATTTCTCTACTTGATGAAAAAAAAATGACACGGGTTTTTAAATACCTATTCCTGATTAAGCAATTATTTCCTAATTAGTTACCTATATTCAGTGGGAGTTTTCTTCTTTCCACAGATAAAATGCTATCTAGAGAATGCCAAAGTTCTATCTAAAATAGAGGGTATTGGTACCAAGACCAGAATGCATCAGGAATATTACAAATAACAGAAACAGCCAGATGATCATATTTGCAATGCTACTGTAAATTAATTGAAGTTGTTAATGTTACAGTACACAGAGGAAATGAGGAAAGCACTACATCAGAATCTCTGTATTACACAGATGAACTTTAATCCTATTTTATATGACTCTGGTTTGGGCAATTTCAGTAATGACAACAGTCTGCACTACTTCATACCGTGCTTGTCATCAGTAGGCTTCAGAGTAGCTGTAATCTGAGTGCCCTCTGAGACATCCACACTGTCCCTAAGAGCTCCTCTGAGATCTCTGAACAACACTGAAGTGGTGCAAACATTGCCTTTGTTCTCCAAACACAGGTAAACATGGAGCACTTTTGTAACCAGGAAGAAGTATTTTCATTTCTAGCTCCTGTATTTTAATAAGTTGCTATGTTAGTGATGGGGAAAAAAATATATCCTTGAACTTTTCCATTCAGCTGCATGGGTTTGATTCTTAAATGTGTCTCATGCAGTGACCTTGTCCATGTATTTTCTAACAATGAGGTACATGCCACTGAAACCTTGTTGGGAAAATCCCTCTCTAATCAAGCACAAGCCCCAACATGAGCCCTGTGGCCCAGCTCAGGTGGGTTTTATTCAGAGTTCTTTGTGAAACAAGTCAGCATCAGATGAGGGTTTTAAAAGGAGCTTTTCTGAAAATATTCATAATTTGAAATTCTCTAAAGCAGCTGCTACCATTCCATAAAAAAGGCTTCCAACATGATAGCCTCACATATCAGGGCTTTTTCATGGGGAATTTCATTAAAACTCACCTGTTGTTCAGCATAGTTTGCTTTCAATAAAATCATTTTTCACTAAAACTCTCTGAGCAGTTTTATTTGAAATGTAGTGTGTATAAGACTTTGCAAAATAAAATTACCTTTTTTTCATAGAGCACGAGATAATTCAATAGACTATTTTACATGTTTATTTGGGGAATTTTGGGGTAGGGAGTTGGGCTTTTTTTGCTTACCTTGAGAGATGAGAGCTGGTAAGCATTAGGGATGAAATCACTGAACCAACACTTCTTCCACTGACAGCATCTTGAGCTTTAAGCCTGATTTAAAGGTTCATGCTCTTTCTGAAGAACAGCAGGAATAGGAATTCCTCTGAAGATGCTCCTTACATTCTGAACTGCTGCCAGAGGAAACAACCATCCATCCACCACAGACTACACAGGGAGTTTGCTCTTTGTGCCAGTAAAACCCCACAGGTATTGTCATGTGGTTTCCAGTCAAATATTCCTGCACATTATTCCATTACCACCACTTTGCACTGAGAGCAGCTCAGAGTAGATGTCTCTCCAGTGCCTTTATTGACATGAAACAGAACACTGGATGTTTAGTCACCCTGTGTAACCAGGGGGTTTGAACCACACAAGGTCAAGGTAAAGCAGCTTGCCCAAGGGCTGCCAACATGGAAATGTGACAGCAGCTCTTAGTCTGTGCATCAGGCTTTTTTCTCCCATTTTCTGTCTCCCTTTCTGTGTATTTCTGCACCTGCATGAAATTCATTCTTTTAGCTTCTAAGCAAGGAAACCACCTTATGTCTGTGACTGAAGATGGAATGCAGAGTGGTGCCAAGGAGCTGCCCTTGCTCTGCAGTACTTGCCACCTTCCTTGGCTGGAAATGGTGTTCTTCTGGATTGCATAGGAGACCCCCCCTGGCTGTTACCAGCCAGCTGGGGACCACAGGCCACCCTGCAAAGGCTTCCCTGAAGGGAACAGCATGAGCCTGCAATGACACGTGCTATCTGCAGTTCAGCTCAAGGGCAGGGGAGAAAGGAAGATTTCCCTAAGTAAACACACACAAAAAAAAAAGATACTTCATCCTTCATAGGTCGTTGCATAATATTTTTACAAACAGGGATTAGCTAATTTCACAGCTCAGGAGGCAGGTTTTCTTTTCCTCATGTGACATGTAGAGATGCCAGCTGCAGTCAGTGTGCACTAACCCACCCTGGAGTGCAGGGAGGTCAGCAGCAGCTTTGCTGCTAACTTGAAATAGCAAGAGGCAGGCACAACTTTGCCTCAGCACTGCAAGTTCACACACACTACCTGCTTTCCTGGAAGCATCTGTATTAAAAGAATGCTTGGAGATATAATTACAGCAACATACACTTTTTCTGTACTACGAACACCACTTCATGGATAAAAAAAAAAAAGGCTTTTTTTCATCCTATTGATTTCCTTTGTAAACTCAGGAAATTGATCAGCCTATTGAATTTCAAGTTGGCAGATCTTCTTCAAATGCTTGACTACAAGTGTATCCTTTGGCCTGTGCAAGGCAGGATTTCACACTGCCAGGCTGCCCTGCTGTGCCACAGGGCAGTTTGCAAACAGGGGCTGAGGTCTGGCGGGGTTGTGAGCTCCAGGCAGATGGCAGGCACTCTGCTCCTCCCCTCCCCAGGGATCAATCAGAGACCAGGGCAGTGCTGCCTGGAAACTTTCTGCTAAGCCAGCTGATTCTGGGGGTGGGCTGGGGGTGGAACAGCAGCGTGTGGGCCAGGAGCAAAGGTTGATTTGTGTCCTTCCCTTGGCAAAATTCCTGGCTCAGAATCCACCAGAGTTTGCTTTTCAATAGGCTGGGTAGCATTTCAACCCTGATTCCTAATGAACCCTGAAACACTCCAGCTGGGAAGTCTACCTGTAAACAGAATTTAAAGTGAGTTGAATGTTTCAGGTGATCTGATTAAATCTTACCGAATAATCAGTCCTGGTTTTGCTTCTGTGGTAAATTTTACCTCCATGAGTGAAATATAATAAGGATAGGAACAAATTACTCAACACTATGGCACACAGAAGATGATTAGAAATAGTAAAGGCACAGAATATAATTGTGTGGGACAAAATAGAAGCAGAGAGCAAAAGAAGCTTTGCTTTCTTTTCACTGACCAAGGCAAGATCCCAAACCACACAGAACTGAAGCCAAGGCTCAAAACATCTCATTTAGGCACCTGAAACAGGAAGCTGATTTTCTGTATTCTCTCCAAGTTAGTGGGAGAAGAGAAAGGAAAAAGTTTCTACAAAAACAATTCATAAATAAGGGCGATTTACTCGAGGAGGTAACATTAGGTCATAGGAATATTCCTGAGTGAATAATCCCTTATTCCAGTCTCTGAGCACAAACAAGGAGACTCTTCTGGGCACCCAGGACGGGTAAAATGGGCAGCAGGGAGTGTTTACCTCCCTCTCCTCTGAACTGTGCTGCTGTTGGACTCGATGGCAGCTCTCCAGTCCTTTGCTAGGCAAGCTGAACCGAACCCGAGAGATAAAAACATTTTCATCATCTGGAAACAATGAGGAAATTGTGAAAGACAACCGACTCGTTCCTGCGGGAGGAAAGGATGGGGAGAAAACTGCTCTGCTGCCAGAGGCAGCTGGAGTCCAGCCTCGCTGCTGTACCCCTCAGCCCTGCCTCGCTCTCCAGCAGCCCAGCGGCAACAGGTGACCCCCGCAGACCCCCCACCGCACAGCAGAGCTCCCGCCGCCTTCCCAACGCAGGCGGCCGGAGGAGAATCTCCGGAGAGCAAACCGCACCTCCCGACCCGCAGAGCAGCCAAACGACTCCAGACAAAGGCGGCATCTCTGCCGCGGGAGAGCGGCGGAACCCGCCCCGCATCCCCGCATCCCCGCTCCGGGGCTCGCGGCGACAACACTCAGCGTCGCCGTCCC
Source organism: Corythornis vintsioides (assembly GCA_025447755.1). Lineage (NCBI taxonomy): Eukaryota > Metazoa > Chordata > Aves > Coraciiformes > Alcedinidae > Corythornis > Corythornis vintsioides. The sequence continues at coordinate 25,735 of JAOEGS010007650.1, forward strand.
CCCCTTCCCCGCTTCCCCCCATCTCCAGCGCCGGGAGCTGCGCCCCGCCCGCCGGCGGCGACCAACACTGCGGGAGCGCGGGGAGGCTGCGGGGAGGGGCTGTGGGTGCGGTAGTTCCCTGCCCATCACCTGATGCTGTGGGCAGGCGCAGCCGAGGGCTGCAGGAACTACAAAACCCGGCGGGCAGCGCGCCCGGCAGTCTGGCTGCTGCAGTCCCACACCTTGGCACGCCTCGGGCCGGGCTGGCGGCTGGAGCCGGCCGGAGGAGGGATGGTTCTCCCCGGGACCCGACCGCGGCTCTAGCTCGGCCGCTTCTGCCGGGGACAGGAGTGTGCGGCGCTGTTCTGATGCAATGGTGGGATCCATCGCTCCTCTGCTGGCATCGCGACGCTGCGGGATCGGTTGTACCCACCGCGATTAAGTTTGCGGGATCGAGCATGTGCGTGTAACTGTGCCGCCAGCCCTCCGTCTCTCGCTCGTGTGCGCCTTCCTAGCTGCCGCTCCCGCGTAGAAGCTACGCCCATCCTCAGCACTAGCATCCTTCACCTCGCTCGGGGAACTACCCGAAGGAGCAATGCATCGATTGGTGTCGGTCGCCAAGCCGACGGCGGCCGGGCTGCGGGTGAGCCGGAGCGGGAGGGAACAGGCGGCTCTGCGGGGCTGCGCTGCGGAGCTGGCCCCCCGGCAAGCGCGGGAGGGCTCGGTGCGTTGGAGCAGCGCTGCCGAGGCCTCCGCCGTGAAGATCAACGAGAAGGCGAGCAGGGAGAAGATCCTGACGCTGGAGTCCATGAATCCGCAAGTGAAGGCGGTGGAATACGCGGTGCGGGGCCCCATCGTGCTTAAAGCCGGCGAGATCGAGAAGGAGCTGCGGAAGGTGAGGTGGGGGCCGGCCGGGGGTGCGGGGTTAGGGCAGGGCTCTGTGCCCGCCGCCGCCGGCCCGGCCCCCGGGGCGCTCCTCCGCCGCCAGCGCTCCTGATTGGGGCGCCGGGGGGCTCGGCGGGGCCGCGGCGGGGCCGACGTGGCAGGCGGTGGGGCCGCTGACGCCCCGCGGGGTGGAGACGCGACCCCGGGGAAGGCTCGGGAAGGCGGGCGGGCGGGTGTGCCGGTGCGGTGCCCCGCAGCCAGTTCAAAGCCACGCAGCCGGCCAGCAGCTGCTCCTCCATCCCTCCTGCTGCCTGAGCCGTGCCCGGGCGCGCGTTCCCCGCGGGGAGATGCGGAGCGGGGCCGGGGTGCGCAGCCGCCTCCCGCCCCGACTGTGCCCGGCCCCGCTCCGCTCCGGGACAAACCCCACTCGCGCCCCGTCCCACGGGAGGCGGGAATGTTCCAAAACAAAGAAACCCGCCCTCCGGCTACCGTTGCATGTCGTGTCCCCAATTGCGTAAGGTAAACACGGTGCATATATCCCTCCGTAAAGCTGTTTACTTTTCTCCAGCCACTTTGACCCTCTGCTGCAATCCCGTGCCTTTTGCGTTATGCTGCCCGGCTTTCATCACCCGAGGGAGCGTTTCAAGCGGCGGCAGTGCCGAGGCCGAGGCCGGGAGGTGCCTTTGCCACCGGCGCTCTCCGAACACGGGAGATGCACCCGGCTCTGCCCGGGCACCGCTGCCCAGTCCTCATCCCTGATGAGCTTTTCCAAACCTGGGGGGATTGATGCTTCCTGAAGACAACACCCTGCCTCTCTTCTGCTGAGGTGCTGCCCGAAGTTTTCAGTGCTTAGAGCCTTTAGGAGGATGTCACCCCATGTGTGATACTCCTGAGGGTCTGCCAAAATGTACTAAATGCACCGTGCAAAGCAGCCAGTGCTCACATTTTGGTCTCTAGTTTTTTTCTTTTTCATCTTCCTTATCTTAATGATGACTTGGCATTGAATAATAATTAGCAATTCAGGCATGGCTTGTTGCTTGTACTGTTCACAGCATCCCCAGTCAGAGCAAGGCCTCACTGCTTTTGGTTTCCACAAAGCATCTGGCAGAGCTGCTTTTCTGTTATTCAGTTATTATTCCTTGCTTTTGCTGCTTTCAAGTCATACTAACATGTTATTACAGGTGCTGCTAGAACACTGTGATTGGTATATGTAAAATGCCCTGAACACAACCATGTAGCCATGCTAATGAGAAGAGAGTGTTGTCATTGGTCTTTGTGTTCCTTGGTTCTCTTGTTTTGGAAGATGCAGCATGTTTTCAGCTCGTTGTGTATTCTATACATCAGTTACTTGTGTCTAACTCAGTCATTATTTAAAAAAAAAAAAAGCTTTTTTAGAATTCTACTGTGAGACTCCAGAGTGGTGATGGAGATGGTTCATTTCAGAACATTTGGATTGGTTTCTGCCTTAACACTTGTTTGGAAAGATGGCTTTGACTCTATGCAACTAGGCTCTCTAGTGGAGGGATTTTCCCAAGCAGAAAATCTTCCCTTGTACTCACCCAGTATGTTTGTTTTCAAGTTAAGATCACAGTGCAGGAGCTACTGGTACCAAACAAATACAATAGGATGCTTACCAGCTCCTTCCAACTCCCCTGCTTGCTTCAATTTCCAGCTGAGTCCCTGGCAGAGTCTCATCCTCTGTGCCCTGTTTGAAAAAGCAAGAACAAGGCACTAGCAGATCGTGATGGCAGTTTTTGTGCCCACCTCTGTGGAATTTTCCATGTCAAAGTTTTCTCCTGAAGCAGCCTTGTGGAGTATCCTCAGTGGCTACCAGCACTCAGCCATGTGACTGCTCTAAGAGGGCTCAAGCAAACAACAGCCTCCCTGTTGGCAGAGGAGCAGGGACAGTGTCACTGCAGAGTTCACAGTGTCTGCAGACAGCACTCATCCACTTAAGGAAGCAGCTGACTTTTCTGCTGCACTGATGTTGTTAATTCCTCTTTGCTTTTCTGATAAAAATAGTTATTCCTTCTATTGTTTAATCTTGGGTAGTACCTAGAATTGAAATATGTTATCTAAATGGCTATTTTTTTGGCCTACAATCCCCTTCTGTGTAATCACAGGTCAATGGCACTTCTTTGTTTGCTTTTGATTAAAGTTGGCCTAGGGCTTTTTTTTCAGCCCTTTCAACCTTAGCTGGGTCAGCCACTGCCAGCAGAATCAACACTGCTGATCAAGAAAGCTGTCAGGGAGGTGATGCCTTTCCCACCAAGGGCATCCTCCAATGAAGAGCAGCCCATGGTTATTCTTTGACAACAAAAGGCTTGCTCCACAGGGTGGGGAAGGGGCTTTCCCTCCAGAGGATGGTGTGGCAGTGCTGTGCTGGTGCCAGCAAGAGCAGGCAGATGTGAGGCAATCCTGTCCCCCTAGTAAATCTGCCCCTGTCCTGTTCTGCTGAGATGCCTCTGGGTCATTTGTTTCTAAACCAGAGGCATCTTCAGCACAGCCATGGGCTGATCAGAGGCCACAGAGACTCCCTCTGTTTAAACTCACCTCAGTTCAGTTAGACTTCATACTTGTGTGCCTTGCACAGCTTGTTCTGTAGCCTCTAAAGCAGCTGTTTGCACAGTGCAGGCTTTCATCTGCTCTGAGTTTTGGTTTCTCTCAGATTCTGAATAGCAGGTTCTCTGTTATTCTATCTGGCACTGCCTTATTTTGTATATTAACTGCAAGGGATCACAACAGGAGCTGTAGCTCCCCAGTGCACACAGAAATAAGGACTAAAATATTACTTGAGAAGTGTCCAACTAGGTAACTGAAGGGTGGTTTCACCTAAAATGCTTAGAATTAAGCCAATATAAGTGCCAGGTTAGAATATTCTTAAAGCAGAGCAAGCCTGTGCTCAGGGGTACAGGTGGGGTGTGCTCAGCTTGGCCTGTATGGATCTAGGTGGGAAACCAAGGCTTTGAGCTCCATTAAGTCTTCCCAGCTGGAAATCTTTATGTAAAATCACTTACTGAAATCACTCCTTGGAATATTATTTTCATAGTTTTGAAATTGCATCATGCTTCAGAAGTGAAAACCTCATTTCTCCTCCCCTTTCCTAATGGCAATAATCAGCTGACTCTGGATGCCTAGGGAGAAAGAACTGGCTTCAGTACTTTTTCTGAGTTGTGGGAAGAGAAAACACAGTTTAGACAAGGACGTGCAGAAATATCATTTGACATGCCAAGAAAAAGACACTAGATTGACTGGTACACCCAGTAATTAAAGATGTTCAGCTTAAATTACCATCCTCTAATTTTATGCTTTGACTACGTGCCTGTGTGCACACTAAGAAAGCTTCTTCCAGGCAAGAGCATCTGGCATCATGAGGAGAGAATTGTTGTTCCACAGCTGCCTGTACATGTTTGCACATGGAACTGAATCCATAGCAAACCCCATGGTTTTTAACAGGGCAAAAACTACTGCAGATAAAGATGGAAGAAAGTCAGTAGTGCTTTCATTCTGTCAGATACAGAAAACTTTATTTTTGGCTTTTACAGGCAGCATTTCTGAATGCAGTTGCACTTGGAACAATGTGTAAGGCAAAAGTAACCTGAGGATGAGTCCTGTTCTGTAATCCCTGAATCAGATCTGCCAGTTAATGGGCAGCCTCACTGGTTTGCTCATCTGATATTAGGGGGCATGCAAGTCAACACTGCCATTTCCAGGCAAAATCCAGAATTTGCCTCCTTCTTCCTTCCTCCAACAGTTCATGTCAGCTTGAATTATGCAAGCAAAACACAAACCCCAGGCCCTCCTCTGTGGTAAGCAGGTCAGGATTATTTTTCTGCTGTGAGCAGAATATAATTTGTATTCAAAAAGATTGAGATGCTAACTCAGGCCTGCAAATCCCTATTAGTTCAGGGTCTCTGCATAGTGCTTTCTTGGACCTTTGAGAGAGGGGGGGAAAAAAAAGCAAGGAAAAAAGCAAGCAAGCAACTTGGCTACTACAGTGCAGATCTGAACCACACTGAAATGTTTGGTTTTGCCAGCTCTCTTATTATAGAGCTTGCTTGTACAAGTCACAGCAAAAACAGACTTGGCTTGTGCTGAGGAAACAGCACAGTGTCTCCTGCTATGATGTTATTGCCTGATAACCATCAAGAGGAGGGAGGAAAAGCAGCAATGAAAATGGAATAACCAGGAGCAGCCAAGTGTGGCCAAATTGGACATTTAGAAATGACTGAAACACCATGACACTCTTCTGGGTGAAAACACCTCCCATCTTCATGGCCTCACCAAGGAAAGCTTTTTCAGTCCTTTCCTATCATCATTACCAGTTTGAATTCACATGAGTGTTGCTACAGACTGAGGCTTTTCCTGATGACTTTAACATCAAGTCTGCTGTAGGTCAGTTTGCACCCTTCTTTACTCTTGCTGGGCACAGAGCTGGTTTTGAAGTTGCTAGCAATTCTCACTGTAAAGGGAACCTCCAGGCACACTGAAATCCCAAGAGACACCTCAGGTCCTGGCAGGAGGTCTTTGGTACAGTGTATGCTCTGGCACCATAAAGTTTCTTTGATCAAAGAAATCCCCAAACACTTGTTGCATGGTTCCTCCCTCCTTGAGGGACATCAGTTTAGATTGTTCTGCTGACCTGCTGGGGTTCTAGAGGCCATGGGGATGATGGTCCAGAGGAAGCTTCTCCAAACCTGGTTAACTACATCAAGGTTTCTATTGGCTCTGCACCCATGAGTTCTGGTTCACATATGAAACTCTTCTCCCAGCTGGGTGTGATACAGTTGCTGGAAGAAGCCCCTCTGGCCTGCTTCAGGATTCAGAGCTTTTCATCTGATGTCTTAAAAGACTGCATTTCTTCTGAGAAGAGATGGGTGACAGAAGTAACTCCTGAAGGAACTAATTTCCAAAGGCTACTCCAAATAAGGGAAGAATCCTTTATCCATTAAAATCCTTTCATTATGAAGAAGACAGCAACTGAAAAAAACCCAACCAAATGAACACATTTTTAATTTTTCTGTTTTATATCAGAATTTGGAAGTGCAGGGTGGCTTCTTCAACTTGAAGAAAGGCTACTGCAGCTAGTCCCTTTGCTAACCACTTCAGAAGGCTGGCTTTGCTCCCAGGATGAAGATGAATCCTGTTATTAGGACGTTGGGAGGCACTATCAAAGGCAGAAGGCTGCAGCAGGGTTTATTTTGGTAGGACTGGGGGTTGCTTTTCCTCCTTCATGTGGTTCACACCTGGTTCAGTAGATAGGAGCAGCAGTCTGGTACTTACTGCTCCTGAGGGTGTCATTAGAGCTCCTGCTCTGCAAGCTTCCCTTGCCCAGACCCCAGCATGCTGGCAGAGGCCAGTTACAAGCCAGTCTGTCTGGAGCACACCTTGAAAGCCTGCCCATGCTTGGAGAGTGCAAGAGAGGGTGTGAGAAAAAACCCCTGAGGGTGAGACAATATGGTAAAGAGAGAGTATGTATTGAAAGAGAAAGGGAGTGGGATCAGCTCTATCACTGGAAGAAAGCAAAACAATTCCAGTGTTTTTCTCTCCCTGCTCCCCTCCTATGATCCTTGGCTTGCCAGGGACTTGTCTCAGCACAGCATGTTGCTGACGTGGTCAGAGATTGCTTAGTCTGCTGCAGGGAAATAAATCTTGCCCTAACAATGTCCTGTTGCAGCACTTTCTCTGCTGTTCCAACCTGCTGTGGAGGTTTTGAACATCCCATCCACGCTGCCTCCTTTCATACCCATCATTTCATACACCTTCCCAAAAGTCTTGGCTATCCATCTTCCCTTGGACACCCACGTGCACCAGTGCCACCACCACAGGAGAAACCCTGACACCAGGGACCAATGCCACTCTGTCTAAAGGGGAATTTTGCCTTGAACTCACCTGCAGAGTCACAGGCCCTGTCTAGACCTCCCTTCTGATATTCTTGCTTTGAAACTTGCCCTCATCAGCATTCAACAATTGTTCTTGCTGGTCACTGTTTCCTGATTTTCTGTGGAATGGTGAGAGGAGGCTGTGATGGAGGAATCCCAGCTAAATCTGAACCACTCCTGATATTCCTTCTGTCCGTAGAAAGACTGGAAAGCAAGTAATCAAAAAAAAAAAAAAAAAAAAAGACAAGAAAACCCCCTAAGGAGTAATGACATTTCTTTTCTGGATTCCACTAAGAGGGAATTCAGTGATTCTCCTGAAGACAAGTGCTGACAGTAATTCACTGCCAGGGAAGGCAAAGACTCCTGATATTTCCAAGCATCTCTTTTTTGAAAGATAAAAAGGGCAGCAGCTCTTGCAGAGAGACACAACACCTTAATGTGAGGTTGTTTTGTTGTTTTGTTTAGAGTTGTTTAGTTTTTCCTGCTTTTCATCAGATAAACCAGGGTGTTTCTGTTTCATTGTATGGCTGAGAACTTACTCTTAAAGAAAAAATGATAGTGCAAATCCAGTGAGACTGAGTCAGTTTGCTGTAAGAAAAGACCAAAGGCAACCAAAGTCTGTGGCAACTGTTCTTAATTTCACACAAAATCTCTTCTCCTTCTGTCTGCATCTTTCTTTTCCTATTTATTTGTGAATTAGAATGGAACAACCCTGTGCTATCAGGGGAGCCCAGACAGTTTGAAGAGAACCTATTTCCATCTGTTTGTATTTTGCTAAGCTTTGGTCTCAGATACTTGGAATCTTTATCTGGCATCCCTAACTCCTAATTCTTTATTTAAGGTTGAAATACAACTCTCAGTTAGGCACTCAGTTCAGCAAACATAAAAGCAAATGACTGATGGAGTCTGTGTGTCACTTTCAGTTCTTTTAAGTGAATGTTTTTTTGTTGTTTTTTTTTAATTCCCTATCAGTGGAATGTGACTCTGTAGTGGGGATTTGAATCCCATTATCACATAACACAGCTGTAAACCTCCAAACCTTGGCATTCCTGGGAAATTCTATCCCTGGTGACTTTGGTTATTGTTATCTTTGCACATCTGGGTCCTGGTCTGTCATGGAAGTCCAAGTCACAATCCATGCTAGAAAAGCAAACATTAACTAAGGTTTGAAAGGCATATTTTCTATACCCAAAGTCAATAACTTGCTGTAAGTTTATGGGCCAGGAAGAGGCTTTTGGCAGTTCAGTTCACAGCCAGACAGGTTGTGATATGTAATTATGGACAGAAACATAATTGGTCTAATTTTGCAACTCATTAGTCCACATGAAAATGGTGTCACTGTTAGGAGGCCTCCCCACTACCTTTCATACTTAAACATCATAAAAGCTATGAATTTGTTCTTCCCTACCTCATTTATTCTTCTTGTCATGTTTGCCTTCATTTTATCATTTTATTTAAATCAATGGTGGTTTTTTTTTTCTACCAGTCTGTTCCTTGCCTTCTTTCCCTTATTTTATTTTACTAAAGAGCTGTAATTGCTAATCAATAGCCATCAGCTCTCAGTTCCTCCCAGAAAAAATGCCTGCTTGTTCAGATTGCAGAGATTAGGAAGACTTCAAATATTCATGGGCATTATTTAGCACTTTTGTTTATCATATAGAGCCTTACTATGATTTACTGTGTAAAACATGCCTATGGAGAAGTGGGGTCATCACACAATGAATATTTTATTTAAATAGCTAATGAGCAAGCACTATCTTCACTTTTTACTCTAAAAAGTACTAAAGGTCTTGGGGTTTTTTTTTGTTGGTGGATTTCTCTTAACATCTTTCCAGCTTCTTGACTGACCCATCCCTGCCTTAGGTGTATCCAACCAGTTGCTCTAATGCTGACAGCTCACAATACTTCAATGTGTAGTTTCCAGGCAAGTGAATATCTTACCTGTAGCTAACAGGAGAAGAAAAAGCATCATTTCTGTAAAGCATTTAAGATTCACTGGCAGTGTTGCATAAGAAATGCATTAAGCTTTACATTAAACACTACCTGGTCCAAGATCAGCCACTGTTTGGTTACAGCCAACAAGGGACTAAAAAAAAGAGGAATTCTTTCTCATCTGCTTCAGCCCTAACAATACATTGTGAATCCTCTCTTTTAGGGAATCAAAAAGCCTTTTACTGAAGTCATTAAAGCCAACATTGGAGATGCACATGCAATGGGACAGAGGCCAATCACCTTCCTGCGCCAGGTGAGAAGCCCAGCAAATATTACTCCTTTTTTAGAAGGTTCAGATGCCTTAACCTCTGTCAGCTGTGGGGAGTAGCAGAAATGATTCCCCAGATGCACTTAGACTTCCAAATGTTGATTTCAGAGTCCTGTGCCTTGCTTGCTGAGTGTCCCCTTGCACCACAGTAGCTTCCCTTCCTTTTCAGAGCATGCTGCCTCCTGCCACTGCTCCTGTGTTACCAGCCAGCACATGCAGTAACAATAATGTACTTCAAAAAACCAGGTGCTTCTCTTCAAATGAAAAATCAAATGCCCTTCTTTAACTGGCAGTATCCTTTAAGATCTGCATGCAGTTGGAAGCAACTAGTTGTGCTATGGCTGATGTCACACATTTACTCCCAGGATAGCTAACTGCTAAGATCACTTTTAGCTGACTCCAACAAGAATCCACATTTGTGTGTTATTCCTAAAACACAAGCCAAGCTTCAAATGAGCAGTACACTATTTACTGAGCATCCCTTACACACAGGTGTAAAATCCTCAATGAATTCAGAGAGCTCCAGGACAAACAAGCTGTCTAGAACTAGGGGGCCAGGAGATGAGGTTGTCAGAGCTCCTTCTTTTTCAGCTCCAGTGTTATTAAAGAAAATACTGGGTAAAGGAGAATACTTTCTTCCCATGACTGTGTGCACACAGATTAATTCCTTAGTCATTGTCCCACAGGCTAACAACAGCCTACCCATATTACACCACATCAGTATAAAATGAGAGAGACTGGAACAAATTAAGCTGATCTCAGCCAAGACCTCCAGATTCTTTGTGTCTTAAATTCCTTCATAAACTTAATTCTACTAGGTCATGTTTCTACTTTCACTATGTTCTGTATCACCACTTCTCTTTTCATTAAATATTCCCCACAAAGTAGTAACAGCTCTAAGTTATTTTTGGGGAAGAATTATTGGAACATGCAACTGGGACTTGAAAATGTCATCATGTTTCTCAGTTCTGCTCCATATATCAGCTCTTCATTTCTTGTCAATAAAGTGGGCCAGTAATACACAGAGGGAAGGACAGAGCTGTTCAGATATAACAGTAATGGACTGTAGCTGACTGTGTTTGCACTGGGCATAGCTCACTTGGGCTCCAGTCTGCACTGTTAATA
>JAOEGS010007653.1:0-14130 GCA_025447755.1 Corythornis vintsioides
AAGGAAGGAAGGAAGGAAGGAAGGAAGGAAGGAAGGAAGGAAGGAAGGAAGGAAGGAAGGAAGGAAGGAAGGAATTTTTCTTCTCTTTTCCCATACTGAATATCCCACATCATGGTAGGAAAGCAGCACCAAATTTAGCTGTGTAAGAAAGCAGGTGCAGGGTGTTCAAAGCAGCTGCAGGACTCGTTCACTGCAGCGTAGATCCCTTCAGGGCCTTTTTGATGCTGCAAGGACCCCAGAGTATCAGTGACACCCTAAAAGGCAGAGGGGTGACAAAGAATTCCAACACCATCAGCTGGAATGATCCATTGCTAGAGGCCAGGAATTCTGTGTGGGATAACAGCATCCCAGTGTGAGGACCAAGAGGGAGAAGAGATGGGTGGCTCATAACTGAGCAAGGGCCTGGACTCCTCTCTTCTTACAGCTCCTTTGGAGTTAGCCTGTCACTCCAGAGGGTAATGAAATAATCTCCAACTTTCCTTGCTCTTTGAAGGTGCCTACTGAGTATCACAGACTGGCAAAGAAGCCTAGGAGGACCCTGTAGCCAGTTCCTGTCAGTGGTCCCTAGGGGACACAAATCCCTTGAGGAAAGGGAAGGGGAGATGCTGGACCCCATAGGGGTTCAAGCCATAGGGCTGCTGAGGGACAGGAGGAAAAAGTACTTGTGAGTGAGAACAGAGACTGAAGCAGTGTCACCAGGACACCTTGACACCCCCTGAAAGCCTTGTGGGATCCCATCAGATTGAAGGACAGAGATGAGCCAGGAACTCGGCACAGAAACAAAAGCTGCTTTTTGGTCCCTTTTTCTTTTCACTTTGAAATGGTTGGCATCCTCCTGTCAAGTTCTAAATGTAATTAGTCCTTGATGAAAGATCTCTGGCATGTCAAGGCAGAAAAGCAGAGCTGATGGAAGCAAACACCAAGGCCTGGGCAGCCCCTCCCCCACCCAGCCCCTTTTACATCCTTGGCTCCTAAACCCTTGTTCAAACCCAAACCATGAGGGCCTTGAGGTCTTGGTACAGTGACCAGGACTGTGTCAAATCACCCAGCCCTACACATGACAGTCCACTCAAGAAAGCCGTGCATGGCTGGGCACACCCCCCTGAGCCAAAGAGGCTTCTCTCCAGAGCTTTCCCTACTTTATCCCAGCTTTGGGCTCTGCAGACATCATTTTCAGAGAGACAACTGATGTTTCAGTGCTGGGGGCTCCAAGTGATTTCTAGCAGTGTGTTTTGAGGTCAGTGAGTGCTTGGGAAACACTCTGCCATGGAGCTGTGGCCCGTGCCAGTGGTTCACAAGAAGTATCCATGGCCATGGCTGAGCCACAGGACTGTGCTATCAGCTGAGGAGAGCAGCCTTCTTCAGAATGCTCCTCTGGCAGCTTTCTAGGGGTCAGATGAGCAAGAAGCAAGTGAGGGTGACTGAGGAGGCCCAAAGGACAATCTGGTGGTTGGCAGAAACAACACTGACTCAGGCTTGTGAGAAACAGACACACCTGTGAGAAGCAAAAGGTCTGAAATAATCACAATAAAGAGTGTGGCTCTGCAGGGAGAATGGGCCCAGCACCCACAGAGCACCAAGGGGCCCAAGAGATCAAAACAATGTTTGCCATGTTCTTGATGATAGAACAGCTCCAGCTGATGGGTTTTTTTCCATATATGTGGGGGAAATGGTGTTCCAAAGGACTCATATTCCCCTTTGACATCAGTTCAGGAGAAGAATCCCATTCCCAAGCTCTGGCTCTGCCCCTGCTGCAGCCCGGGTTCAGCCAGGGCCTTGTCGCTGTGAAGGAGGCAAAAGGACCTGCCTGTTTCAGCCCAAGTGTGTTGGTCTAGAAGCACCAACAAGGAGCAGAGAGACATGAGGTTGGTTCAGAACCACAGTGCCTCAGCAGGCCTTGGAGATCCAAAGATCTACTTGGCCCTACCTATGCTGAGGTATTGGCCATGGAAGCTCACTGGAAAAAAGCAGGGAAACTGAAGTAAGCCATCAAGCTAAAATGAAGACTAGGATATATGAATGGAGGAGGAGGATCCTCTCATGCCTGAGCCTTCTTTGTATAGCACAGTGTGTTTTCATTTTTGAGGATTAAGTGATGCAGATAACATTGCTGGATTTACTACAGAAGCCTCTTTTTAGCAATTCCCATGATAATTGCTGGTAACAGCATGTGAACTGCAGGTCTGGGATCTTACTCTTCTCTTTGTCTTCAGCTTCCTGAGGAAACACAGACAAGCCACTAACCCTTTGTCCCCATTTCTAATCTTCCACATGAATTTACAGACCACTCCCCCATTCAGTTTGCAATGTCCTATGTATTGTTTCAAAGGAACTCCTTCAACATGGAAGTGGTGTCAAAAGAAAACTCTACAGCATGAAAGATCATTACTGGTAATCACCTTACCAGCCCTGGGAGAAGCATCTGGCCTCACTGGACAGAGTGTGCTGCTGAAACCCACAGTCAACAAGTGACCACCACCCCAAGAGAGACTGGGGGATGTCTGGAGAACACGTCACTAGGAAACTGCAATTCAGCTCTATCTGGTTTCTCTGCCTCTGTCCTGCTATTCCAACTGCATTTGAGATGTGGGCAAAATGGAATGTTCAAACCCAGGTTTGGGATCCAAATATGGCCAAGTCAGGGAACAGGCAGAAAGAAGAGTATTTTAACAGTTGTAAGCATCATTTTGCATCACACATTGCTCCTGTAGCACATGAAGAGAAAAAAAAAAAGCCAATAAACTAAATGTCTCATTTAATTTAATAAAAGGTCTTGGTTTCCTTCCAGATGATTTATTTGATTAGAGGAAATAGGTATTTTTTAGTGGGTTTTTTTCACTGTATTCTTTCTCCTCTACATTAACTACTGAAGTCAGGCTTCAAGAAAAATAGGTTTGTGTTAGTGCCCGCCCTGCACAGAAAGCAATTGAGAAAAGCAAGGACACTGTGTTTCCTCCTGCAAGGAATGAGCTGTGATTTCTGCTTTCAGCTGATCACATACAATTTAAATGAGGGGTTTTTTTGTCCCCCAGGCCAAGAGAAACATCTCAATGTTAACAGCTAGAAGTCACAGCAATTGGTACAAGGTTTAGGATGAAGAAGATTTTCCAGATCTTCAGAAAAAAACAGTGTCTCAAGAGAAAAATGGGGATGCTTTGCAGATGGTATGAAGTTCTAAATGCTTGCTGAAATACACTGAGCCACCCCGACCTCTGAGCCAAATAAAGACATGGAGCAATAATAATCCATGCACAGTGGCTTCCTTTTCCCAAAGAGGACAACAGGGATGATGGACAGGATCAGCTGAGCAAGTAGATAAACTCACAGCTTCACTGCTACAGCCAGAAACTCAGGCAAGCAGGCAGCTCTGGGAACTGTGGCCTGATCCAGCTGAGTTCCTAGGAGCAAAGAAACCCTAAGCTTTTCCAAGTGCTCACCCTGTCCCACCCCCAGTGCCCTACACAAAGGACAGTAGGAAGAAGAGGAAAGCCAGAAGAATCCTGCCCAGGGGCTCATCTCAAGGATCCTCTGGAGAGAGCAGGGCTGCCTCCAAACAGGGAAGGCACTCTGACAACAGACGAGTAGCCTGTGTGTTTGGCAGAAGCCAGAATAGAAGTTTCTCACTCTTGTTAAAGTCAAGAGGAGTTACCAAGTCTTTAAAACCCAGCCAAGGTGGCTAAAGCCCAAAATTAGAAGCAAATGTTTGAAAACCCAGGTCCTGTTGTGTGTGTAAGAGGGGGCTGCAGCTGAGCTGGATGCTCCCAGAAGTCCAGGCACACAGCAGCCACTGGCACAGCCCACACTCACTGGGCATTTGGATGAGAAAGGTCACCTGGTCACTTGGTGTGTATGCACACACAGAAACATTTAATGCATTTTCTTTTCACAGAAGAATCACAGAAATACTGACCTGGAGGGCACAGCAGTTGTAGAACATACTTTGGATCCCAGCCATAGGAATGCTACTGCTGTAAATTCCCTGCTGGAATGTTAAAGAACATTAAATAAGCCATCTAGTTACTTCATGATCATCTGCAAAGTGAGATCCATGAAAACTATGAAAATTAAACCCATGTGTATGCTCAGTGTAGTCTGGCACTTACACCCTTGCTGATTATAGGAATTCCATGTTTACAATTGACATTCTTTCCCAGACTTGTCTAAACTGAAGTAAAAAACTCACTTGGTCTTACCAGAATAGAATTTAGACTGTTGAGGGCAGGACTGTTCCTTTGTGAGAGAATAAAATTCCAGCATGAGAGCCCAACTCTGGTCTTCTACTGAGAGATGATGGAAACACAAGATGCAAACCAGATTAAACACACAGGAAGAAGGTGGAAATGAAAACTGATCCCCAGAATTTCCAAGTCCTTTCAGATAACCATGACTTGGACTCACTTATAATGAGTATGAGGGAACTTGATGAATCTTGCTGAGCAGCTCTCCAGACTGAACAAAGAGGTGAAAAATACACTAGGGATACTGGACACAAAATTACATCTTCTTAACAAACACAAGTGCACAAAGTTCTAAAGGGAGTCTCATTTCTTCTCTGAAATGTCATGAGCCCATTTTGCACCTCAGCTCTCCTATCCAATAGTAAAAACAACAACAAAAATATATTAAGGCAAGGCTTACACTAAAGAAACCTGGAAAATTGTAAGAAAAACTGTTCACATTGTCAGATCTGCTGTTCCAAAACAACAAATTTCAGCCACACCTCAGTGTGCACTGAAGGCTGCTCAGGAACCAAGGCACTGGTCAGCACACAACTGCACCAAATCAAAGATGACAGCTTCTCCAGGCAGCAAGTGACCATCTCCTCTGCCCAGCAGGTACAGACAAACACACATCCTGGTGGCACGGGTTGATTTACTGAGTTATTGCAAAATACAATGCTTTGCAATCAGTACAGAGCAACTCAAATCAAAAACCATTAAATACATGGCCTCTTGTGATAAAGTCAAAATATTCACCTTTTCACAGCTGGAACATCACATGATCATCTTCACTGAGGAGTAACACCAGCACTGGTTGAAATTAACTCCCAATATTTAATGAGATGCTGTGTACAACCCATGCAGCAACTTCAACACTGGAATCCAGGACTCCAGGCTAGCTCTGGTTCACTGCATTACAAAACTTTTTCTTTCATCTGCTACTTAAAAGGTCTTGCTGCTACTCTCTGCTCACACCAGGCTGCCCTGCATTAGCCTCCTTCAATGACTGCCACCCCTGATGGACAGCCTCTGGAGGGCCAATTCAGATCTCTCCATCCTGCCATAGAATCTTTGTTTCTTGGAGAATTAATGGGCTTTTTTCCTCTTAACCTATTGATGTGAAGGAAGTTGAGCCTGTGTTCTTGTGCTACTATGCATGCACAATGGTCTTTGTGGTTGGTCTTGATCACCTAAAAGGTGTTTTCCAACCTCAGTGATTCTATAGCAGCAGGGGAGATCACTGGAGGACAGGGAAAAGAAAGCACATCAGAAGCAGGACAGTAGGAATGAAAGGCTTAAGATAAGGTTAAAAATAAGCCAGAGCATCTGTAGCTGCTACAAAACACCAGTGAAGCAGTAGAGCTTGCAGGTGGGTGCTCACTGCTGAGGTGCCACACATACAGAATTCAGCAGCAGCACAGAGTGACCCACCTGAGATCACTGATTGGACAGCAGGATCAGAAGCACCTTTCCAAAGCCTGCAGTGCAAAGCTGTCAACAACGACAGGCTGAGAAGACAGTTGTCAGTCAGGGGAGGAGAACACAGGCAAATTCCAGCCAGAACTGCTGGCAGAGGACACCAAGTGTCATTTGCCAAGCAGCACTTGAATAGTTGACCTGTTTCTCCTCTCCCTGCCCATTCCTCTTTCAAAGGAGTAAAAAAGAAATAAACAACAAAACAAGACAAAAACCCCAAACCAAACAGAAAAAAGTCCAAGTAAAAAGGCTTCCTGGGGAAATAATTTTAAAAGTGTTGTCAAACAACATTTCTTTAAGGCCAACCTGTTGCACCAGCATCCAGAAGTTAGAATACAGCAAGGTGACACTCCAGATTTGTCTCCCCAACGTTTTTAGGGTGCAGCTCAGCAGTGTGAGCACCACATCTGCATTTCCAGAACACACACAAGTAGGTTCTGTACTTCAGCATCTGCTTACACCTCTGAGTTCTGTACACACACCTTGCTACTTACAAGACTCTCACCTTTGGAAACCACAGTACTTCAAATATCTGAACCATCAATCCCTGGCTTTGGTATTGAACTGACAGGTAATTTACAATGCCATTCGTCAGCCTGTAACAGACTGAGTTATTAGCCAAGAAAATAATTATAATAATAAAAAAAAAACAGTAATAAGTCTCTGTATACAAAGAAATTTACAAATACATTCATCAATATGCAGTACATGACAAATAAGAAGGCAATACAATTGCTGTAGTATGAATGAAATCCAAGCAGTTGTAGGAAAGCCTGAAAACCTTCCTTTTTTTTTTTTTTTTTTTTTTTTCCTCAGGTAACATTTAATGTCACTGGAGCAATGATGACAAAGCTTCTACTATGTTACTTCCTAAATTGTACACTTGTTTTGTTTGGAAAGGGGGGTGGGAGATGAAGGGTCTCTGAGGAGTTAAGCAGCAACACTTAAGTGCATTGAAAACATTGATAATCTGTGGCACATAAGAATGAATGGATACAGAGGATATTTGTTTCTATTTACAGTATCATACACTTGTATCAATCTCTGCTGCATTTTTTTTTTTCCTCTTTAGTACTTAGCCTATGGCAATCACAGTCACTTTCTTCATAGAAAAAGGAAATTCCATTTTCTTATGAAGACTAAGCCACTATTGGGTATGACTTACCCTTGCTTTAGCTATCTAATCCCTCTGAACCCCATGGATCCCCAAATCTAACTGGCACAACATCATATGGATAACTTAATATAAAAACTGATTGCTCTTGATTATCTCAACTTATTACATTCGTGGCTGGAGAATGATCCACTTTGCTGGATGTCAGAATAAATACCTTAAAAAAAACCCAAACCCAACCAAAGTAAAAAGCAAAGCACACATAAAAACCTGCAAGAAAGACTCTGCTGCTGGGTCTGTGCATGACAAAGCAGTGAGGGGTATCACAGCAATATCAAGCTGCCTCTCAGACACCAAAAACTACAGCAAGCCTTCACAAACTGTGGAAGGAGAAAGCAACTCAGCTTCAGCAAGAAACTGCCTCATCATCAGGCTTAGTAGGGCATCAGAGCCTTCAAAGCAGTTTCTGGTATCAGTCTAAAGACAGGTCTGGTTCCAGCTGAGGCAAAGGCAAATTAGAGGGAAGTGAGAACACTGTCCACAATGTGACAGCTGAAAAAAAAAAAGATAAAATTACATATTTGCACTTGAAGATGCAAAACACACCACAGTAAAGGAGAAAAAACCAGCTAAATGTCATTTGCCTCTGAGGGCAGGAAGCTTGTCCCTCTACTTTGCAATGGCTTTTTATAGAAGTACTTAAAAGAAATCAGAAGTGGAACAAGCAAGAAAAGAACCCTGTTTGAAGAGCAATTTCAAACCCTTTACAAGAAACCTGGACTCATTTCTTCACTGGTAAACCCCTGTCAGCAGGTCCAAGGAGCTTTCACACCAGAGCAAGCAGCTGGACACACGTGTGGAAATCTCAGATATGCACTAAACTTCTGTAGAGAAATGTGTAGTTGTGAGACTGAGAAAGAAAAGCAGAGCTGCTTTTAGTCAAGGGATTGCATACTCTGCTAGAAAACAACAAAACCACAGTAAACCAAAGCAACTGAACATTCAGCCAGCTCTGCAAACTGATTATCAGTTTATAACTTTCACATTCAAAGTCCTCAACTAAGTAAAAATGCACTTGCAACACCTGACCACAACCCAGGGGGTACCTGCTAGGGCACAGTTCTTTCCAGCATGCTCTTTGTTACCTTTTGGTGCCACATGCTGGAGAAAACAGATTAAATCAGTGACTGGCAAGTGTCAGCAGGCAATGGATCTGCACTACCTTGGTGACTCCATCTTGATCAGCCTTTTCTCCAACACCTTTTTTTTTTAACTTTGACATGGAAAAACCAATCTTCCAGTTGAAAATTCAGAACCAGGCCTGATTTTCTGTATCATCTCTGGTCACACTGGAGGGTATCTAACAAACCCATTCTTATTTCTTGCTGATCCCATTTGTTACTTTTGATTTGGAGTGTCGACTCCTCCTCCTGGATGAATGGCTTTCACTGTTGACTGAAGCTTTTGGTGGACTGTTGTCTGCACCTGCTGAGAAACAGATACAGATCTGTGTCAAAAAGGTACTTTGCCTTGTCAAGTTCTTCTCTAGGAGGCAAGAAGACTTTCTAAAGCCATCATGACTAAAGCAGGTTTACATCGGGCCCACACAAGCTACTGATGCTCGTACTCCATCTAGTGGCCTATTTAGTTTTAAATAAGGCAATTCTTATTTAAGATTTGGACTTCTGATTTAATTAAGGAGTTCTCATTAAATTCTTCCACCTCTAAAGAAATTAAGAAGTTGGCTGTTAGAAGAATATAGTGGTGAAACATGCTCCATTGTAAATACATCAGTAATGAAACCTCCAGGTTTTTATTATTGGCAGGTTCTACTATCAGAAAGTAACTATGAAAAAATGTCCACAGATCCTCATAAGAGAATAGAAAGTAAAGGGAGTTAATCAGGACTGAAACAAGAATTCAAGAGCAAAACATGAAAAAGGATTAAAAAAAAGTAATGAAGTAACAGTCAGAGAAAGGTTTGCTTGGCCAGATCTCTCCAGTATTCATAAGTGGGAAAAACATTTTGCATGCAAGCAATTTTAACTCCAAGATATAGAAATCCACATATATACTGAACTGAGAAAAAATTAGGATCAGCATCCAGAAAAAGTAATATATGAAATACAAAGAAGCTCTGCTGTAGGTGCTTTTCAAGCACATGGAAAGTAAGAAATATTTCTAATGATACTTCTGGAGAACAAACTCAGACAATGACAACTTCCAGGTTGTGGTTCCTGATGCTCCAGGGCACATTCTTGACTGTTTCTTAACAAGCAGGAACAAAAGTACAATTCATATTTATGTGTTTCAAATCAAACATGCAATGTTCAGAGAGAAAAAGCTGTTCACAAGAGTTAAGAAATGAATAATGCCCTAAACCTAAATCAGTTGCTTCATTCAAAATATATACATTTCCAAGAGTTAGAAGGAAAAAAGGCATTAAAGCCAAAGAGCTTGGCAGATTATTTATCTGTATAGCTCCTGCAAGGAAGCTTAAATAAGTCCAGTTGTCTCCAAGGTAAATTTCTCAAGCCTTCTTTCTTAGTTCTAAGCCTTAATGCTACCCTTTCCAAGGGACTAGGTGTAGAAGTGCCAATACCTCTGCTGAATTTTGAGTGAAGCCAGGAAGCATCTGGACTGTAGGGGCTGTCTTCACTTTCTGATAAGGTCTGAAAAGCAAGAAAGACATGCCATTGGGATGCTGGTTCTTGTGATCAGCACTTTACAGTTACACTTGCAAATCTGGACTGCAGCAGAAGGAAAACATTCAGACAGGACTCTTCCCTTCCTAGCTGGAAGGTACAACAGAGATGACAACTCACCCTTTGCCATGTGCCTGTTGTGTAACCAAGTATTCTTAATATTCCCCTAGCATCCCACCTGTACAATGGGAGCATTAGCAAACCACTCAGCCCTGAATGCTTTGCTACAATTACAGCCTCATTTGGAGTTCCTAAGAGGACAGGATTCTTTAGAAACCACAGTGCAACCTGGCCTCTGGCCAAGGGCTGCTGAATCCAGAGTTCTTTCTATCGACTTCAGTTCCCCCCAGAACCATCCCCCCCCCCCCCCCCCACGTAGACTGGTTCTGGTAAAGAATTCTAATGTCTAGGAGGAGTGCAGTTCTAACCCTGGTGTAAAACAAACCCAGGCTGCCCAGTGCAGTCAGTACCTTCTCCCGGTGGCCGTAGCATTCTGCGTACCACACCATGCCATAGAGACACAGGAACGTTGTGAAGGCCTGAAACAGGGAGGAGAAGGAAAGAACCTGTCAACATTTCCCCAAATTCCTTGCTTGTTCCAGTCACAGTGTCACAGGGTGCCAGGGCTTGGGAGGGAGCTCAGGAGATCATCTGCTCCAACCCCATGAGCAGCATTGCCCAGATCAGGTCCCACAGGAACAGATCCAGGAGGTTTCAACATCTCCAGAGCAGGAGACTCCACACCCTCCCTGGGCAGCCTGGGCCAGGCTCTGCCACCCTCCCAGGGAAGAAGCTTTTTCTCCTGTTGCTGTGGCCCCTCCTGTGTTCCAGCTGCACCCACTGCCCCTTGGCCTGGCCCTGGGTGTCCCTGAGCAGAGCCTGGCTCCATCTCCTGACACTCACCCTTTCCATCTTTATCCCCATCCAGGAGGTCCCCCCTCAGTCTCCTCCCAGCTCCAGATCCCAGCTGCCTCAGCCTCTCCTCAGCAGGGAGCTGTTCCCCTCCCTCCAGCAGCTCTGGGCTCTGCCCTGGGCTCTCTGCAGCAGTTCCCTGTCCTGCTGGAGCTGAGGGGCCCAGCACTGGACACCACACTGCAGATGCAGCCTCAGCAGGGCAGAGCAGAGGGGCAGGAGACCCTCTCTGACCTACCAACCACCCCCTTCTGCTCCACCCCAGGGTACCATTGGCCTTCCTGGCCACCAGGGCCCCTTGCTGGCTCATGAGCACCCTGCTGCCACCAGTACCCCCAGGGCCCTTTCCCCTACACGACTCTTCAACTGGTCAATCCCCAGACTACACTGCTCCCTGGGGTTGTTCCTGCCCAGCTGCCAGACTCTGCATTTGCCCTGTTACACTGTTTCTTTCTTTTTTCCATCACTGCAGTGTGCTTGCAATGCTAAACATGGGATCATGATAACATGATGATTCCCTTCCCCCAGAACACAGAATGTCCAATATCAGACAGCCCATACCAAGCTCCTCCCTGTGCTAATGTCCGAGATCTCCATGTGGAAGCAGAAATTACTGTTCTTTAAGCCAGCTGCCCACTCTGGACTCCAGAGGTCTATGCCAGCAGATCACTGTGGCCTCACTGGACTCTTATTTGAGGCTTTCCCGTGAAAGAGACCTGAAAATTGGAAGTACAGACATGTAAGTTAGGCACTTACTCCCACATAGCTGAATCCATCCCTTTGAATACAGGAGCACAGGTAAATGGCCAGTGTTATGCCACTGGAAGGATTATGGTGAAACACAGGATAGATATTAAGGCTAAGGGAAAACTGAAAGGGTGGGCATCTAAAAAGAAGAACACATGGCAAGAACTTCTGAAGACTACCAGTGGCAAGATGCTTGCAAGAAAACCTGTGGCTCTTCTCAACTCCTTCAGAGCCAAAGTCACTGCAGGGAATTCAAACTGCTGGATATGCTGCCAGCTACAGCACTGCAGAGACATAAGCAAACCCAAAGTGTATCATGACAGCCAGTGTAAGTTAGTAGCATCCTTCTTGGAAAGAGGATGAGATTTCCCACAGAAATTGAAGTCTCTGGTGGCAATACCAGATGCATTTTCAGTTCTGGGAGACCCAGTTCCAGGAATCCTACCAGCTGCTTCGTTCTGTGTGCAGCTCTGTCTCCAGACAGCCCATGGAGCAGAGTTTCTCTTGTCCTTCAATCTGAGAGACAAGCTGTCTGGCTGCCTGCAGGTTGTCCAAGTGCATGCAGCCTCTTCCATCCCATCTGCCCTAGAGCAGAGACTCCTTTGGTGAGTTCAGAGCCCCAAACCCTTGGAGTCCCAGCCCAGATCTGAAACTATTCCTGCAGACTTGTCAATCTTCTCCTGTCTCTGGTTCCTATCCTCTGTAGAAGAGAAGTCTTCTAAATCATCTTTTAACACCAGATAGGGTCTTGGTTTTTCCATGTGTTAGGCTGCACAGAAATGAGGCTGAGGCTGAAGCAGGTGGATGTGGTCTCACCAGCAGGCTGTGTGTGGAAGCCACCAGCACAGGGCAAAAGGAGCGACTCTGCTGGGGGAATGCAGGCTGCCATCCTCCAAGGCTGCTTGCTGCTGCCAGGGGCAAGGGGATGAACTGCTGCCTGGAATACTATTGTATTCAATATAATTTCACCAACAACCAATGGACCTCTCCACATGTTACAGCATTATGCTTCTTTTCAGAGAATCACAGAATGGTTAGAAAGGACCTTGGTTCATCTAGTCCAACCTTCATCCTAAGGCTGGGGTGGGGGTGCCTGTGGGGCTATTTGCAAGGGGATGGGAGAGAAAATTTTGACTCAGAGAGGGACCAACACGGAGTCTAGATCAAGTCCTGTGTCTACTGAGATGGGACCATCCAGAGCTACAAGTTGCAGATCACTGGGGGCTAGAGGCAGAGGTTAGCTGCATGCTGACATTCAGTGCTGGAAACTGCAACCCTCCAGTTGCTCTCTGTTTACACAGGATGCTCATTGCACAGACATGTACCAGTTGGCTTGACTACAGCCACATCCATGCAGGAATAAAGCTGTTTAGAGCCAGACCCTCAGCTGCAGTAACTCAAGCAGCCGTGGACTCAGGCCAATGGAGACTGCATGAGATCTCCCAGTTTCTCCTCTCAAACTGTTATATTAAGATTCAGTAGCTTCCTATCTTTGCCTTGTTTTTGCACTCTGACATTTCGTCCAACTTCACATGCCAGGGTAAATACAAGAAAGATGATCACACCAGAATTGCATCCAGATTGTCAATGACTCACTCACTCAGTCAACTACCTCTGTAAGGAAATACAGGGATAGTTCTCACCTTTCACTCTTCCAGAAAAGCAGAAGCATAATCCGTGTGATCTTGCAAAGATATCACCCATGGAAGATCCTTCTAATTCTACATGCCAGTGTGGGGGATCAAAGAGCCATCTCTGCAGGTACAAAGGGGGCTGGGCAGGGGCCATCTCTCCTGAAGTTCAACCCTGAAGCTTGCTGCTACCCCACAGGAGACTGCCTCATGCTGGGATGCTGAAGCCAAGACCCAGCAGTTCTCTTCTTTCCGAGGCTTCTTCAGAATGTGCTGCTCTCTGTGGCACCTCCAGCTACCTGAAGGCTGCTTCCACTTGTTGGGTAGTTTTTCAAGAGCTCAATGGGCTCTGTGAGGTGTTGGTAGGAGATGAATTTGCCTTCCACTGCTCAGGGACTTTGCACAAGTGTCAAGTAGCCTTTGCAGCATTGGAGGCCTTGTACCTGGGTGAAGCTGTGAGTACTCTGGCACACCATGCCCTGGGGCCACCTTGTGAGGGCACCTGTGTCACTTGCTGTGCCCAAGAGGGCACCCCACACCCCAGTCTCTTCCTGGAGGACTGACTTTTATGCACTTTTGAGAGCTTCTCAGGTGTACTGCATGAAAAACATCACCTCTCTATAGTGCTCTGGGGCAAGAGCCTCTTGCAGTGGGAAGTGAGAGCCATGAGCACCCCACCAGCTACTCCAGGGCCCCCAGATGCCATGGGCACTGCCCAGGGGTGCATCTGAGCCAAATCCCAAAGCAGAGGGTTCATTATACTTAAATGCTGTACCTTTTCTGCTAACTTGGCATTTAGGAGCAGCTCTGTCCCTTGTACACCTCTGAGCACCATCATTGCTTCTGTGTTTTAATCATAAATACCCAGCACTGGAGCAGAGTTAAAGAGCCCTTTCTGCTCACAAAAGCAACATGCCATCCTTTCTCCTCCCAGCATAAATAACAGCCAATCCAAAGCATGAGAACTCTGCAATTTTCTTTCTGCCTGCTGCTTTATATATATATATTAACATTTGATATTGATAATAAAAATTAACATTTTAAAATCTAATGTTTTTTGCTGCTTGTGGAGCCCAAACTTTGTCATTCTTGTGCACAAAGGGGACAGGGCAACAACTGCAATGAATCTGTTGCAAACTGCAGCATGGAATGGCAGAAAACATGTTGCCTTTTCCACATCCTCCATGCAGGACAACATCTTTGTTTTACTGTATTTAGTCCTTATCACAGTGTGAAAAAAAAAAAAACAACAAAACCTAACCCAAATACTTTTTAATAACATGTTACATTTTTAAAAATATGTCCCTTTTGCAATGGCCAGCACC
>JAOEGS010007653.1:14230-29641 GCA_025447755.1 Corythornis vintsioides
TTTTCCCTGTGAAATTCGCATGCTTTGGAGAGGGATGTGATTGATCTGTTTAAGATACATGCACACATAAGCTGGTGCCTGAAAACGGTTCCGGGAAGCTCAGCCACATGTTTTTCCTCTCACCTTACTGAAATCCTGCATGTAGATATCCCGGTAAGTTTATAAATGGCAAAGCTGCCCGCCGAGCAGCCATCCTGCCAAGCAGCCTGTCGCCTCGGCATCTCCTTCTCCCCCTCCGAGAGGAACGGCTGCAGCTCCAGTTTCGATGAGAGGTGTCAGTGCAATAGCCGTTGATAACCAAAAGCGACCTGCTCTGTCCTTAAGCAGAGGTCAGGGTTTGCTTTGCCTGTCTCTGGGTTGAAGTGGTGAGTGGCTCTGTGCGGTGTGTTCAGCGGGCACGGCAGGGGCTGGTGCTTGGTTAACAGTGGCTCAGCTGAGGCTGGCAGCTGGAGCTCAGCCGATGTTAATACAGTAGGCAAGCCAAGCCTAAAATCAAACCACAACACAAGAATCGGTTTCAGAATTGAGACTGCCAATTCCTCTTTCTCTCCTGTGGCATAGAACTTGAGTACTTCATTTTCAAGTTCTGGGAGTTGTATATTGAGTGATGTTGGGGATGGTTATCTGAAAGAAGGCAGCTATTTAAAGGTGGCACTGAGATCCTGTGGATTATTTGTGTTGTATGCAGTCATCAACACAAGTGCTTTGTTCTGAAGCTCAGAAGGCAGCGTTTTTGCTTTTAACCTCTGTAATTTAAATGCTCTTGACTACTCATGAGAAAGAAGCATCTCTGTGTAGACAGATGCCCCACGTATCAGTTCAGTTTGCCAGATAACACTTGTGCAGGTGTTTCAGGGCTGTTGGATGTGGCAGAGGAGTGATGGGGAGTGAGCCCAGCTCACTGAATGCAGATAGGCCATGTGCCTCTGGAGGGTCTGTGAGGCTCTGCTCTGCACAGAAACCCACCCATGGCAAGTCCTTTAAATGATGAATGGAAACCCATGAGTAGAAATAGGATTGGTTTCCTCTGTTGCATCCTCTGGAAGGAGAGAGTGCTGTCTTGTCACCGAGAAGTGGTGGCATGGAGTGATGAAATCCTCCTTTAGCAAGAGCTAAAACCTGAAAGGGAGGGCTCAGCTGTGGGGTGACATGGGTGACACAGCCCTGGCTGGGCAGATTTCCACCCTGCAGCCCTTTAACAACCAGTTAACTGACAACTTTTGTAAACTAGACTCGAGCAACAGGATGGCTGCTGGGTTTCCCCAGTGTGGTTAGGGGGTGCAGGAAGGTTTCTAAGCAGTCAAGAGAGGTGAGGCTGCAGGTTCCAGGGAGGCTTGGTGGGATGGAGTTTGGCACGTGTCATTTACCCTGCAGGAGTGGAAGAGCAGGAGACAAGCACCAGGGGTGTCACACGTGCAGCATTGTGGTGGCTTGTCTTTGCCAAAGAGCACTGGGGGTGTTACACTGAAGGCCTGGGGTCAAAGCATGGCAGGTAGATGGGGCAGAACTGGAGATTTTAATACTTTGCGGATGGAATTTTCTGAAAATACTGGAAGTGTTGGTCAGACAAATGGCATGCAAGATTTTATGGTTAAAGGCCATTTGTTAGCAGCTGAGACCACAGAAGGAAACCCCTGTTAACAGCAAATATGCTTTAGATCTTGGCAGGTAGGAAAGTTAACATCTTTATTTTTATATGTAAGAAATGAAACCTTATTCTGTACTGCTTCAAGCCCTAAAGGGACATTTGTGACTTATTTCAAGCTCTGATAATACTCAAGCTTACTTTTTCCAAATAATTTATATGTGTGTATTTTAAATTCTAGATGGTGCTTATGTGTGTTTAAAACTTTCATGGATTAATCGAAGTCGTTGCTGGAAGCGTGGTAATCTGGAGAGAATACTTGAGGTGCAAAACCACTCTTTTGCAGTAGAACAGCAGAGTAAAGCTTTCTGCCTGGGCAGCACATGCAGAGTTTGCTGCTGCAGAGCCACTTGTGTTTTCATGGTTTAGCTGAGGACTGTTTTTTACAGTCAGGGGGTGAGAAGCTGTGCTGTAGCTAGGTGTGGTGGAACATGTTTGCTGTATTCAAGATTATTTTAGCGTTGTCATAAGCTGTAAAATGTGATGACAACTGTGTTAGCAAGTAGAGTCCTGCAAATGCTGAGCCACATGAGCTGTCCTCTTGACAATAAATGAGTCTGCTTGCGTGAGAGGAGGCTTGACTGACAGTGCTAGGACAAGGATTCTCCTTTTATGAAAATAGATGTTGCTGTGCAGAAGAGTCAGTGTGCAGAAGAGTACTCCATGTCAAAAAAAGGCACTATGATGTTTACTTTAAATGGAATAAATAGGTGTGAGTGCTGCTGTCCTAGATGCATTGATCCGGGTTTTTTTCTTTTGGAATAGTGTTTGGTTTTTTTTTTCTCCTTCCCCTTTGTGGTGTTATGCTTAACAATAAAAAGTGCTAAGCACATTATGTGTGTAACACAGCAAGATGTTGGCATTTTGTATAAGCATCAAAGAAGAAAAACCAGTGGAAAGTGAAGGATTTCAAGTAATAGGCAGGTTCCTTCTCCACCCTCCCTATTCCTAAAATGACAGTGCAAACAGTGAGTGGCTTTGTTGAGATGATGCAGTCCCAAACTGTGCTGACTCCAGCAGGTACAGGGTATTGCCAGTGATGGGTCTGCTCCTCTGGTAGCACCTTGGCTTTCAGTCCATACCTCCTGGACCTCAAGAAATAATTGGGAGGTAACTGTTTTGCTCTTAAGTACTTAATTTGCCTTCTTCAAAAGGAAAAGTTACAGCGTGTTCTCTGGTATTTGCATTTATGAGGTGTTTACATCATTTGCTACTGCAAATGAAGACTGGAGCATGCTGTGCATGCTGCACTTGGGGCTGTCAGGTGCACCTGGCACAGTTTGCTGTCCAGGTTCAGCTCCCTGCAGACCTTTGTGCAGTGCTCAGAGCCTGCTCCAGACCGGGGCATTTTGCTGCAACAATAAGGAGACTGCCCGTGGGGTGGAAACTGTGCACCCTGATCCCCCTGGGAGTGGGGGCATGTGCTGAGTGCTCCAGGGTCTGTGCTCCAGCTGCTCTCTGGAGACTCTTCACATGCATCAGCCACAGCTGACAAGCAGGCAAAGAGGTCAGGGAGGGCCTTTCCTGTGCAGGCCACCTGCAGTAAACTGCTGGGATCACAGATGATGGGCTTCTCTCAGGACATCACTCAGTGGGGTTTTTGTTGCTTTTTGCTAGTTTGTTTTATTTTTTGTGTCTTCTGATTTAAACGTATCCCAACTTAGCTGTCCCTGCTTGGTCATCTAGAGCTTCTGCAGGCTCTGTGACAGTGATTTCTGCATTTACCTTCTCTTCTTCCCCCTCCCCTCATTCAGATCTAGGTTAGCAGCATGTGAACTGCCCTTTTAACACGGAGATTATGGCTGAAAAGCTGGTTATGTTGAGATGCCAAATTCTATTTGCAGGAGCATTGTTAAAGCTTTCCTTCTGGCTGCTGTATGTAGCTCTCAGATGGCACTTTTCTACCTTCACCATCCACACACGTCACCAGGCAGCAGAATTTGGTATAAAAAAGAGTTTAAGAGAAAGAGCAACTCATCACTTGGCTTGTGTGTTTTAAACAGTGCTGGATCAACTGCACATGTTGATGAGGATGACAGTGGCAGGTCCACGACAGCAGCACTCTGCTGTTGTCCACATCACATGTGGTTTGTTCCAAGCCCCCACCTGCAGGCCCCTGGATTCTGCTGGTTTGAACCCTGTGCTCGTGGTTATTGGGTTTTGGTACCAATTTGAGCAGCTTCTTTCAAGAGGTTTAAAGGGTCAGAGAAAGATTCCCATGCTTGCCCTTAGTCTGTTCTTCCTGGTGAACTAGGGGTAGAACCCAGGACAAGGAATTAGGAATTTTAAGCCCCTAAAGTGTAGATTTCTTAACTTGGATCAACAGCAGTAGAAGGTTGATATGGTTGCAGCTGGTCAGAGGAGGCTGAGGGCTGGCACTTGGTCTGCATGGTGTTTGGATTTGTGGAAATGCTTGGGATGAGTCTGCTGGTGAAAAAGACAAAACTCCTCATGGAATTTCCTATAACGAGATCTGAATTGAAAGGATGCATGATAACATTGATAGAACAAAAATGAAATCATGCTGATGTGGTTATGCTACCACTTGTGAATTTTAAGACTGTATGGGAAAACTCAGCTGTGTTTTAAGACATGTCTCTGAAAAGCAGAGTCCTTTGTGCTGGAGACATTTGGTAGCTCTTGCCTGGCGTGGACTACTTGGTAACTCTCTAGCTTGGTCCTGGTACAATCAATTGCTCATAGTCTGTTAGACTTGGTAAAATTCAGCCAGCTTCTCCCATAGTGATATGGAAAAGAAACTAAAGAAAAGTTGAAACAATGCCCCCCTTTTTTTCCCCCCATTGTCTGTTTTAATCACCTGCTCTAGTAAAGAAGGCACCCTGGTGACCAGGGTCAGGTGTGTCCCAGGTGTGCACCCATGAAAGGGAAGACACAGTTCTGTTAGCTTGAGGAGCTCCTGTGGACATGGAGCTGCTCTGGAATCTGGAGTGCTGGAGCACGGAGCTGCTCTGGAATCTGGAGTGCTGGAGCACGGAGCTGCTCTGGAATCTGGAGTGCTGCAACATGCAGCTGCTCTGGAATCTGGAGTGCTGCAACATGCAGCTGCTCTGGAATCTGGAGTGCTGGAGCGTGGAGCTGCTCTGGAATCTGGGAGTTGCTGGCTGTAGTGCAAGAGATGCCCATGGGACATCCTCCTATAAACATTCCCTGCTGGTAGGTTGAAGGTGTTGCAAGGAGCAAGGACTGATGGCTTTAGCTGCTGAAGACCAAATCCTCCTTCCACATGGACAGAGAGCTGGTCTGTGCAGCCTTTTGCAAGCTGCCTCCACGTGTGCTCTGAACACACCCCTCCATGCCAACAGCCAACCAAGGGCCCGGCCTGGTGTGGGGAGCTGCTTGCAGGGGGGGGTTGGCAGCAAGGTTGGCAAAGCAGCTGTATCTGAAGGTTTTGTCTGTGTTCATGAGGCCGGGTCCTCTCCCCAGAAATATGTCAAGAAGGTGATGTAAAGCTTTCAAAGGTGTGGTCATGCTGGGGGTTCTGAGCTGTGCCAGGCTGCCCAAACCCAGGGCAGGATCTGGCTTGCTCTGATGTGCTCGGGGGGATGTGGCACCCTTGAGGGCAGCTGTGGGGTGCAGGGCAGTGTCTGTGTACCCGAGGGCAGCTGTGGCACCCTGAGGGGAGCTGTGGCACCCCCAGGGCAGCAGGCAGGGCACGCTCAGGCCTGGCGCAGCAGCGCGGGAAGGGAGGGGTCAGGCTCTGCTGCCAAACTGGGAAACAACATTTGCTGGGAGAGACTCTTGAAGCAGCCAAACAATCGGAGCAGCGAAACGCTAAAGTGTAAACAGAGGAAGGTGGTGCCGTTTGCTGCAGCAGCCGGGTTGGGTGGTGGGTGCCCAGCAGGCAGGGTCCCAGCTCCTGGCTCTGCCCTGCCCTCCTCTGGCACATTGCCGAGCTGTTGCTCCTGGTGCCTTAGGTTTCTCTGATGGCTTTTAGCCACTCTGAGCTGCAGAGAGCTTCAGAAGGAGCTGGAACACTTTGGGCTCTGGTGGAAGCTGGTTTTGAAACCATCTCCTGGTGTGTGTCCCAGTGCTTTGGTGAGGATGAAAGAGGCCCTTTGCTGGTGCCAGAGGTGCCCTCTGCTCCTGTGCACTGGGAGGGTGAAACACTAGGGCATTTTCCCTTGCCTGCAGATACTTGGTCTGATTATTGCCCTTTTTTTTTCAGTTAAATGTGTTGATTCCATTAAAGGGGCACATGTGTTACTAGTTTATGGTTGTATAGATATAAATATAGATATATATATATATATACAAAACCTCAGCCTTTCTGCTTGTACCCCTTTCAGTGTGCTGACAGCTGCAGATGGGTGTATGGCTGTAGTCCTGGACCTTGCTTTCTGCTCTGACAGATGAGTTTGGTGTCCTGTTGGAAGTGCTGCTGGTGGTGGGGTCACCTGCTGCTTCTTCCCCCGTTGGCAGAACTGCAGCTTTTAGGGTTGTGTGGCTGTGTGCTCTGGAGTTTATTGTTTTAATTCCACCCGTGACCCCTTTCCTATGTGCACATGCTGCCCTGCCCCCTGCTCCACATCTGGAAAGGCAGGAGGAGTCTCAGCACTGGAATGGCACCAGCTCAGCTGGCAGCAGCATTTCCCAAGAGCTGTTAGAGCCCCGTGAGCCTCTGTTGGTTCCCAGGGAGCTTGCTGGCAGCCAGGTAACAACACTTGGGTGGGAATGAGTTTAGGAAGTTGCTCTGACCTGTGGCTGCCAGGTGGAGGATGGGCAGTTTCTCACCAGCAGCAGCTCTGTCTCGTCAGAAAACCAGCCTCAGCTACTGTGGTTTGTTGTAAAGAGAAACCCGACAGTGGTGGTGAGCAGCTAATCTCATGGCTTGTGTTTCTTACAAGAATTTTGCTCCTGGGCTTCTGCAGCAAGGTCTCCTCTCCCTCCAAGAGGCATCCAGGGACTTTTTCCAGTGAAGCTGGAGACAGCAGGGAAATCCAACCACTTCCAGTTGGCCTAGGAGTGGGTCGAGGTTCTCCTGCTCATGTGCTCTGTGTGGTGCTAGCCCTGCAGGAAGGATGGAAACTCCAACAGTACCATTTTCTGTTGCTGCCAAGCATGGGAAGGTAGTGGAACAGCTTTGGGACTCATCAGTCCAGGGTTTCCCCCCCTGTCTCTCTCTCTCCAGGGTTTCCTCCCCTGTCTCTCTTTCTCTTTCTCTCTCTCTCTCTCTCTCTCTTCAGGGTTTCCCCCCCTGTCTCTCTCTCTTCAGGGTTTCCCCCCCTGTCTGTCTGTCTCTCTCTCTCTTCAGGATTTCCCCCCCTGTCTCTCTCTCTCTCTCTCTTCAGGGTTTCCCCCCCTGTCTCTCTCTCTCTCTCTTCAGGGTTTCCCCCCCTGTCTCTCTCTCTCTCTTCAGGGTTTCTCCCCCTGTCTCTCTCTCTCCAGGGTTTCCCCCCCGTCTCTCCAGAGGGTGCTGCCCTCACAGCCCGTGGCCTTACCTCCAAGGTGGCTCTTCTCTCCCATTCAGCAGGGTGCACTGGCCAAACTGGGCTGGTGGGGCAGCCTGCTTCCACACACTGGATTTTCCTTGGCTCTCCCCTGTGATTATTTAGCACAGCACCAGGTTCAGGAGGCTGTTTACCAGCAGGTTAAATTACTGTGCTCTTTCTGGCTGAGGTTTATTGTGTGAAATACCAAACCTCATGAGAAACTAATGTGCAGAACCTGGGTGGTTTTGCCTGCATCAGAGCAGCCTGGGTAGGCAGCAGCACTGCTGTGCTCTTGCTCTGCTAACACATATGCTGCTTGGCACAGCAGGCAGGTAAAAATAGCTTTCTGTATTCACAGGAGCTCCTGAGTGGGTTGGGGAGCAGAAGGTCATACATCTTGAAAGAGCTACCCAGAGGTGATCTTCATCCACAGAGGGCATTTGGCCTTTCCAGGCATTCCTGGACCAGCTGGACAGTGGGTCCTGCACATCTGAGGAGCAGTTCACTGGCCCTGCAGGGCTGATGAGAAAGTTTTTGTTGTTCATTTAGAATCTGTGAGCCATTTGTAACTGAGCAGTTGTGTGAAGTGAAATGGTAACCCTTGTCAGCTGGAGAGTGTGTTGAGATGAACTTCAATGTATTGACAGAACTACTGAGCTGTGAGAAGCTGGGCAGCTAAACCAGAGATTTCTGTCTTGTCTCTTCAAGAGGAGCTTTAGTGGGACTGGGCTTGGGACAGTCAATTGCAGCTGGTGAAAGACACATAACCCAGACAGATCTGCTGGGCTTTGTTGTGCTAATCGTGGGTTGTGATGACATCTGACTAGACAAATGCATGGATTTGCTTTCGTGGTCTGTTTGGACCTGATTAAATGCTGGGCTGAGCAATAATCTGTAGATTTCTACAATCCTGGCAAGGCAGAGCATTCAGAGGATGAAGTGACGTGGTTGTCAGCGTGTTTCCAGCAGGGTTTCTGGGAGGCTGTGGCTGCTGCCAGAGCATTAGCCAACAGGTTGAGACAAATGAAAGGTTAAGAGGACTGGCTCATTCTGGATATACCAGTAAGGGAGTGAGTTACCTCAAGCTGCAGCTGTTGCACCACAGGCTTGCACAATGCAGGAAGCCATGTCTTCGGAGTGGGGGGAAAAACAAACACCAAAAACAACCAAAGGAAAAACAGAATAACAAACAATCCCCAACCAACAACAAAACAAGCAAACAAACACACAAAAAAAAAAAACCCAAACCAAACAAAAGCAACCAGCAAATTGCATTAATGTAGAAAAGAGTGCATTGAGAATCACAGAAATGAGGCTTGGGAGAGGGCCACAGTGTCATCTCTTCCACTTTCCTTCCAGTCTAGGATTGACTGATGCTTATGCTGTGCTGGGATGAAAATATCACAAGCATCTTTGCTTCCCTAGTGTGCTCCAGAGCAGCCTTGGTGTTGCCAGCATCCTCTTCTGGTGCTTTGCTGTTTGATTTTGTGAAACACCAACAATCAGAGTGTGAGAAGTGGTGCAAAGAGGCACCAGCCCCCATTGCCTTAAGGACAAGGTAGGGATTTTCTGTTGTGTCTGTCAATCAGGTCAAAGCTTCTGTCCTGTTCCTGCTGCCTTTCTGAGTGCTCTCCAAGGGTCTTTATCCAGAGTCACTGTTGCCTAAGTTCAGAGGGATTTTGTTGCCTCCTTGCTTGTCACGTCTGCCTTCCTATCACCTCTGCAGTCACTTGGTCCTTGCTGTTTCTTAGCAGGGTGGGGATGTGTGGAGCCTGTTGTGTAGCTTTCAGGTGACATCAGGGCTCTCCTGCTCTTCCTGCTCAGGTTGGTCTTTTTACTGTTGCCCAAAACCCAGCTGGTGAGTAATGGAAATACAGAATGAAGAGGAAAAACCTCTGCAGGTGATTGGTACAGTTGCATTTATGTAACTGTAAAATACACAGGGAAATAAATGGATCTGTGGACACTTACAGCTTCATTTTCCTCAGTATTTTATTCTACATACTGAATGATGGAAATAAAGTTTAATTAATTACCTCTTGCTGGTATTTCTCTATAAGCTTTCATCCAGCTCCTGTTATTCTGTGGTCCTTGAGAGGTAGTGCTGACTTGTGCATGAGGGTTGGGATTCTGATTGCAGCTAATCCCATGCAAGTGCACAGGAAGGTTAATTTTCCAGCCAGGATGACCTGGTGAAGCACCCCTCCCCTCTATGTGAAGGAGGCAGCTCAGGGGGAGGGACTAACGAGGTCAAAACAGGACTGACAGTTTATGCTGATTTCTCTTCTATACCAGAAACTTGAGGGTATTTGGTGGGCATGTGTCTAGTTCAGCAATTTTTCACAATCTATTTTCAAAGCATCAGATATTGACAAGTTTTCTTCAACAGGTTGCACTTCAACATTTGACACACTGATTTACTTGGCAGGTCTGCAAAAAGTCAAGTGTTGCTCTTAAGAGCAATACAAATAAAATTAACAGAGATTAGAGTACTGGGTTACAGGACCCAGATTGACAGGGTCACAAGGTGTCAGGTTGGGAGGGAGCTCAGGAGATCATCTGCTCCAACCCTATGAGCAGCATTGCCCAGATCAGGTCCCCCAGGAACAGATCCAGGGGGGTTTCAACATCTCCAGAGCAGGAGACTCCACACCCTCCCTGGGCAGCCTGGGCCAGGCTCTGCCACCCTCCCAGGGAAGAAGCTTTTTCTCCTGTTGCTGTGGCCCCTCCTGTGTTCCAGCTGCACCCACTGCCCCTTGGCCTGTCCCTGGGTGTCCCTGAGCAGAGCCTGGCTCCATCTCCTGACATTCACCCTTTCCATCTTTATCCCCATCCAGGAGGTCCCCCCTCAGTCTCCTCCCAGCTCCAGATCCCAGCTGCCTCAGCCTCTCCTCAGCAGGGAGCTGTTCCCCTCCCTCCAGCAGCTCTGGGCTCTGCCCTGGATGCTCTCCAGCAGTTCCCTGTCCTGCTGGAGCTGAGGGGCCCAGCACTGGACACCACACTGCAGATGCAGCCTCAGCAAGGCAGAGCAGAGGGGCAGGAGACCCTCTCTGACCTACCAACCACTCCCTTCTGCTCCACCCCAGGGTGCCACTGGCCTTCCTGGCCACCAGGGCCCCTTGCTGGCTCATGGGCACCCTGCTGCCACCAGCACCCGCAGGGCCTTTTCCCCTGCTCTGCTCTCCAACAGCTCAGTCCCAACCTGTGCTGCTCCCTGGGGTTGCTCCTGCCCAGCTGCCAGACTCTGCCCTTGCCTTTGTTCTATTGCATTCCATGGCTCCTGCCCAGGGCTCTGGGTGGCAGCTCAGCTCTGGTGTCACCACTGCTCCCAGCTTGGTGTCACCAGCAAATTGGCTGGCAGTGCCTCTGTCCCTCATCCAAATCATTAATGAAGATATTGAATAACATTGGTCCCAGTACCAACCCTTGGGGAACCCCACTGGACACAGGCCTCCAACTGGACTCTGTCCCAGTGGCCACCACTCTCTGGCTTCTGTCCTGCAGCCAGTTCCCAATCCACCCCACTCCCAATGTCCAGACCCTCCTGCCTCAGTTCAGCTGTAGGATGCTGTGGGAGCTGTGTCAGATGCCTGTCTGGAGCCAAGCCAGAGCCATCCACTGCTCTGCCACCATCCACCACCTGCTAAGGGCCTCCTAGAAGCCTGTCAGGTTGGGCAGCATGACTCCCTTTGATGATGCCATGCTGACTGCCCCTAGCAAAGTCTCAGAGCTCCTGGAGATTCCACATTCATCTCATGCTCTGTTTCTCTGCATCTTTGGGCAGGACCACTGAGAATTGTGCTTCAAGTGCCAGGTACCCACTGTGTCACCATGGGGTGTGTACCAGTTTGCAATGGAGAGTGCACCCAGATCACCACACACATGCAGGATACACTGTTAAGAGAATTTTTGTCCTCTACAGCTATCACACAAAGGCAGTTGGTAGGCACTTGTGTTATCAGAATGCTACCTGCCCCCTGCTTCAGGCGAGGTCACACCTTTGGTTTGGTGCTGGTCTGATCCAGGAAGCAATTCAATACTTTTCTCCTTTGAAGTTTCAGGAATTAAACTGTCAGGCTAAATAACAGAACAATAAATTCTGACTGCCTGTCACCTGCTTAAAACGTGTTCTCAACTAGAAGGGAGAAGTATTTTATCTGCCTTATTTTTCACTGACCATTAAAAATGAGTTTGACATAGGAGTTGCAAGTCTGGCAAGACAAACATCCATTTACTGCTAGAAAATGGGCATTTCATGCTGCATTTGCAGTCATCTTACTGAAGCACAGAAAGTTACAGGCTGAGTATGTTTTGCCTGATAAAGCAGCATTGTTTCTACAGTTGTAAGCCTTCAGTGTGAAACAAGATGCATTACTTATTAGTGCTATTCATTAACTCCTGGTCCTTTCAGTGGGCACTTCAGAAAGCACCACCAAAGTTACCCTCAATCAGACCAACATTTTCTCTCCTCAAGATTAAGAGCCCTAAGAGTTTGTTTCATTGTTAAGCACCAGTAAAGACTATATTCTGCTTTGTCAAGAAGCAAAAAAAAAGGTTATTCTAGTCCCTTCCAAGTGTGTTCTAAATAAACTAGCATTTGCTTTTCCTAGGAGGTGCACAAAGCTCCTCACCAGCATCTCCCATCCAACCATCCCCTGCTGCCAGTGTTCCAGAGAGGAAGACTCTTCAGATGCTTTCAACACTTTTGCCATGCTTTGTTTCCAAGGAGAAATCTCACTTACCACACAGAGAAGCCAAAAGACAACATAGAGTATTTGTGTTTTGGAAAAAAGGTCCTGTCCAAACTTGATGCACACAATAGCTTCGAGGAAAGCAATAACCCTGGGAGGAGGAAGGAAGGGAAGAGAGGGGGAAGCAGTTAAACACACTGAAGATTGAACTAGCATGTTCACAGCTCTGACCAAGCACAGGCCTCCCCAACACCACCACTCACTAAGTTCTTGAGGAAACTGCTCTTTCTTTTTGCCTTTTTCTGCAGCACACAAAACTGGATTGTGACTGTTGGGTCACAATTCCACCAGCCTCTGCTTCTCCAGGGAACAAGCAAGAGTGTGTGCCAAGAGCAGGGAATGTCTCTTTAGACCTACCACTGTGCTTCAGCCCTCAACATATATCATTTTTTTTCCATGCTGAACAGCCAACAGACTCCCTGCTGGGTGAACTAGAACTGTGCTTTGGGGATTTCTCCACTGGATGTGAATTTATTACAGCTCCATGGAGGCGACTTTGCTTGCTTCAGATGAATTTTAATGAGAAAATAAACACCAAACAGCATTCCAAATTCTCTAGGAATCCAGGCATCTGTTTTGGTTTATCTGTCACCTTAGGTCCATGCTCCAGTACCAGTATTTCAGGAGCAACATGGAAGGAAAAGCTGCAGTATTTACATTCCTCTTTGGCATTATAAGAATCAAAACAAGTATCTCCAGCTCTCTCCCCATTACCAATGCAGCCTGGCACAGAGGATCCAGCTCCCTCTGTGAAAGACATGTGCATGATTTAACCACTGGTATTGCAGAGATGGTCCTGGTGCAAATAACCAGCAACACTCCTCTCTGTACCAACTCCTGTGACTTGCAGCAAGAGTGGAGCCCAGACTCTGAACTGTGGCAGAAACACCCAACCCACTAATGCTGCAAAGTAATAAGGTGCTTATTAGTAAAAAACTTGAGAGCACTGTCACTCTGTTGGGTCACCAACTCTTTTTCTTCCTTGTTTTAAACTATTCTTAACGATCTGATTGTACAACAGAAGTTATTACAGCTAAAGAACTGGTAAATCAGAAGCCAGCAGAATGGTAACAGTGAAAGGTGTTAAGTGTCCTGCTGGAGGGTGAGGAGAATACTCAGAACTGAAGTCACTGTCAGTTTTTATTCAGTCAAATTGCTCTTGTAACATCCTAACAGACCTTTCTGCAGGGCTTCCTCTTGCTGAAGATGGTGCCATTTCCCGCAAAGCTGTTGCTCTGGTCTTGTCCATGCCTTACATCACTTGCTGTCCATCTCCTGAGAGATGCCACAGCACAGACCAGTGTCACACTAATGCAAGGCACTAATGGTAATTATTCCCACAGTTACAAAATCAGTCTGTGCCTTCAGAAGTGTGTCTTGACCACCATAGATAAGAATATGGCTTTTAATGGCTTCAGAAATTATCTTCTGGATGGCTAAACCACTGGAGAGTGCTGCTTTTCCAATCAACTCCTGCTGTTGCTGTTTTTTTCTAGCAGGTTACATTAGCAAGCAGTACCAAGGAGAATATTTATTCCATGGACATCTCCCAGAATTAAAATGGGACTGTAGATGATTATTCTTTTGCAGCTCTTGCTATGTGATCATAAAGAGAGATATCTGGGCATCTCTTCATTGACTTATATGATATTCCTTTGTACAGTGAGAGCTCTGAGCCAAGGGTAATAGTTTATTCCATAACCTTTACCAATTTTTCAGAACCAGAATGTAAACATTCAGCATCATACCTGCCTTCAGTTTGCCAAGGAACAGGTTAATATTCTTTCTCTTGGATGAAATAGAAGAGTTCATCTTTCTTCATAATGCAGAATTTGAAAAATCTCCCAAAATTATGTAATTTAAAATGTGTCTTCCATAAGAATCTAAAATTACTATCTGCAGTTGAGAAAATTTCCTTTGTCACGTCAAGATCTCCATTCCTAAATCATTTAAAAACAGATTGCAGTAACATCTGCATTCATTTGTGTATCTGAAAGTTGCTGCAGTAGTAGATACAGCTGATGTGCAACTCCTGAGATGGTTATGCACCAACAGAGCAAGGCTGTTTGTAAAGTCACATTCACTGTGTGATTAGTTAGTTATCTTCAGTACTAAAGCAAACAAACATGAAACCCTGGAAGACAGATTACTCTGTCAAGATTATTTAAAAAATAAAATATAATGTATATCTATATCTTCCCTTTAAGTCCTGTGTATGTTACAGAATCTCTTCAGGAACCACAATGCCTGTTTTGAGAAGGGGGACTCTCCCTACCTAACAAGCTTTACGTTACAGAAAATATTCTCCATTCCTGCTCAGCACCATTCAGACTGCACAGAACAGAATGAGCCCCTTCTGGGTGTCCATTGGATGGCACAGTAATGAGTCTAAGACAGCAAATGATCTATCCAAGAAGGTGGTAAGTCAGGGAAAGAATTGCATATTTAAGTCCAGCCAAATCTAAGGAGATGTGGGTCATGTTCTCCAGGGTCTCCATCAAACAAGAGAATTCCCTTCAATTACACTGCAGCAAACTCTGCTCTCAAACCAGTGCTGAAAAAAGGGCATCTTTATGGTGGTGTAGGACACCTGGAAATATCCCTTCCAGCCCAGCACTGTCCCTAACCTCCTGTAACATCCCTAAAGGTGACATATTTGCCAAAGCATTGCCTCTAAATTCAATCTGATTCTTTTCTGGCTCATTGAAATGCTATTCCAATTTAAACCAGTAATAGATTCTTCTATTAAACAATGCTGGAAACAAGACATCTTGGCAAAGAGAATGCAACAGTTGTTTTAATTTAAAATCATTGCTATCAAAAACTAGCTTCTTGAATAGTTTCTTATTTTATTTTATTTTGTTGTCATTCAGATGTGATTTAGCTTTGCCCATTTGCAAGCTTCCAAGTCATAAATCAGAAGTGACCCTACTAAGCTGCTCATTTACAAGTAGCTTTTACAATGCAGCAGATGCCTCAGGTTTCCAGAACAGCACATTTTAGTGAAGCCACCTAGAGAAGGAAGTTCTCACCAGAAACAATCATGGAAACTCTTCATTTAAAGACATTTTAGGTGTCCTCCAAGAGACACGTTGATTTGTAGCCACTGGTTCATAATGTTATTCCTTGCCCTCTTTTAGAGCAGAATGGAAAGTTGTACAAAGAATATAAAGATTTTTGATTGAATATAAAGTGACACAAATGTGGATTGTTTCACTGCCTTCTGTTGTGACTCCACTCACAGCAGCAGGTCCACCCTGATGGCCAGCTAAGCACTGCTCTGATGACAAGTGGCAGAGGCTCTTCTCACCTGACTGGGAATATGGGTGGCAAGGCCAGTGTCCCTTTGAAGGAGCCTGGCTTTACCCAGCACTTTCTAGCTCTTCCCTCTGGTCTTTTCATACAATCAGAGAATCATTCAGGTTGGAAAAGCCCCTTGGGATCATCCAGTCCAACCATCACCGTACTCTACAAAGCTCACCCCTAACCCATGGCCCTCAAACCCACATCCAAACCACCCTGAAACACCCCCAGGGCTGGATGGGGACTCAACCCCCTCCCTGGG
>JAOEGS010007654.1:0-44320 GCA_025447755.1 Corythornis vintsioides
AGCTGGGCAGGGGGTGGTGGCTGGGTTGGGGGGGGGTAGAAGGGGCGGGCGGCCGGGGTTCGCTCCGGGGCTTAGCAGGGCGGAGAGGGGTGCGGGCCGTCCCCTCCGCTTTGGGCGGCGATTGGCGGGTGGCGCCGCTTGCCCGCTGCCCCGCGTACCCGCCCCTTCCGCCAGCCCCTTCTTACCCCGACGCGGGGGCCGGCGGCGCGTGTTGAGCCTCTGTTCTGTGCCCTAGGTACCTGCTCCCGCTCCCGCCGCCATCGCCATGGCCCCCGCAGCATCAGGTAACCTCGGCAGCGTGGGCCGCGACCGCGAGGAGCCGGTGACGGTCAGTGTAGGGGGGTGTGCGGTTCGGGGGGACCGCAGCTCTTGAGAGGCTGGTGCCCGCTCGGCGGGGCTCGGGCTGTAGGCGCTGAAGAGTGAACTTCTTCGCCGCAAAGTTCTGCCGCGGGTTTATTTTTATGACGTTTTGATGTGGGTGGCCTCATCCTAGCCTGGGAAGGGGGTACGGCTGCTCCCCGGAGGATGCTCCGGACGGCTGCGACTGCCGGCCCGCGCCGTTTGGCTTTCTGCGCTTCGCTTTGTCCTGGAGCTTAAAAAACCAAAACCAAACATAAAAAAAACCACCCCAAAACCATAGAAAAATACGGGCAAAAGCGGCGCAGCTTCCTCCGGCACCGCTGCGGCGGCGGGTGAAGGAGGTGCGGGGCAGCCGAAGTAAGATGCCGCTGGTAGCAGCGAGAAGCTGCCCGCCTTGCATGGGAGCGTCCCTCGTGGTGTCGGAGGCGCATGAACAGGAAGTTTTGAGCGATTGATTTCGCCCTGGGAGCGAAGCCTGTCCCACTTCTATTGCCGCCGAGATGCGGGTTTTTCGTGCTCTGGGTGCGATGCTACTGGGGCTTGATTCGGACGCAGTGATGAAGTCTGCGAACTTGGTGGGCTTCCATGCAGGAATAACATTCTTTCAGTCTCAAATGGACTTGTAAAATAATAATTATTTTTCTAGACTTG
The DNA here is from genome assembly GCA_025447755.1 of Corythornis vintsioides. Taxonomy (NCBI): domain Eukaryota; kingdom Metazoa; phylum Chordata; class Aves; order Coraciiformes; family Alcedinidae; genus Corythornis; species Corythornis vintsioides. Next base: position 1,012 of record JAOEGS010007654.1, read on the forward strand.
AAGCTTGGTAAGAAAGTGAACGAAGGTAAAACGAAAGAAGTGTACGAGCTGCCAGATATCCCAGGATGCGTTCTCATGCAGTCAAAAGACCAAATAACAGCAGGAAATGCAGCCAGGAAGGACCGAATGGAAGGGAAGGCTGCCATTTCCAATGCAACAACTAGCTGTGTGTTTCAGTTGCTTCAAGAATCTGGTGAGTATTTCAGAGGCAGAATACATGCCTGTGTGTTACAGATACTGTTATAAAACAGTGTTGTTTCTATATATGTGTTTTTCCTGCCTTCAGGCTCTGATGGGTAGGTTTTTTGCCATCTTTTCTTTTAGTTTTTAGTTACACTTTTCCATACAGAGCTGGGTGGCTCATGTTCATTCAGAGACTATCTAAATTAATCTAAAAACAGATAACACTTTGAAGGTTTCTCCTGCTTGTTTGGACACACGCCTAATCCTCCCTTCTTTTGTCAGTTCTTCCTATCCCCATGCCCCTCTTGTCCATAATACCATACTGGATGCATCTTGCCTTTCTTACTACATCTGCCTGCATAGAAGACACTGCTAGCTAGTGCCACAGACTGTGACTAAGCTGTGTGAAGTTTGTGTATGAATTTTAAAAGATAGAGTATCACTTTGTGTTTTCCCCCCCCCTCAGTTGTGTGTCTCACTGTAAAGATTCTGTACACTTTGTACTTAAGAACTTATGAGGACTATATTGCAGATCCATGTGTTAGTCTGTACTGAATGTATTAGGAATTTAATGTTTAAAAGACTCAAAATCTTTCTGATGCCACAAGCAATTTTTCGTGGAGTACAGATAGACTCATTGTGGTGGTCTGGCCTTGGCTGGATGCCAGGTGTCCACCAAGCCACTCTACCACTCCCCCTACCCCCTCCTCTCAGCTGAATCAGGGTGAAGAATAAGATGAAACTTAGGTTAAGACAAAAGCAGTTTAATGAAAAGCATAGTTGTTATGAGGAAAACTAACTCAATTTCAGTCAGACCCAGTACACTCAAGTAAGTTTTGCACTATGCCTCCAAAAATGGACCTGGTATCTCTGCTTTGAGAAAGCATTTTGCAGTCTCTGTGAGAAGTTGGCAAGTTGCAAAGAGGAATTTGTGCTGGTGTGTTTCCAACTTGAGTCTGCAAACAGTACTATAATGCTCCAGTACATTTGATTAAGACCACAGCTGTGTGCTCAGTGCAGTCTGAATCATTTGCACAGAAGTTGCTTCACAGACCAGCTGAGTTACTCTAAAAGCTGTATTATCTTTTCTAAGGTGTAGTAGTAATTCTCAGACAAAACAGTAAAGTCCTAGTGTGCTTCATGTGTGAGGAAGAGAAAGATGGTTTCTGTAGAGTTTTATCTACAAATATTTCTGTGCAAATAGTTCTTTCTGATTTTATTTACAATTGATTAAAAATGCCAGTTTTCATTTAGGAAGAGTTGATGAGATGTTGTGCCTACTTCTTAAATGACAGTAGTGATGATAACAGAACATTTAATATTCTCAGATACAGACTTTAGTTCTGAAGTAGCCATTCTGTAGAGCTCCTAAATGCCTTGTGCTCAGTAACTTCAGGTGCTGAGGAAAAATATACAAAGGAAAGTGCAGCTGCATTTTAAAGCAACAAAAGAGCTTTTGGGGTTCTTCTCCAGTTTGCTTGTTTGAGTGGCAAACACTGCAGATGCTGTGCACACCTTATCAGAGAAGCAGATTGTTTGCTTTGTGCAACTCCTCTTAAGCTGCCCTTTCAAAGGTGATGATTTACAAAGTTTGGTTAAAATTTCTCTCCCTTCTACAATAGAGCTAATGGCAGCCCTTCAAAAACATGCATTTGCACTGAGGAAAAATGAAAATGTAAACTATGTGGGGGCCTTAATGCCTGGAAGTAGAAGTGACTTGATGTGCAGTTGCTGATTTAAATCATTATAGTTTTGAGGGCAGTGCAGCAATCTGATGGGTCAATCCTAATTCTGTATCTTGACTTAATTCTTCCATTATGGTTTTGGACATGGAATGGCATGGAACTATTTGGTTTGACTGGATGCAGATCATTTGTCTTCTGTTTCTGGCAGATGTCAGTTGGGTGTGGCAGTTGTCTTGCCCTGAGGGCAGAAAGGTGTGACTTTCCTCAAGTTTAAAAAAAAACCCAAACAAAATGGCCATTTGCACTTCTAGTGCCTGTCTGCACATGCTGGCTGCCCCTATTGATGGGGGTCATCTTAGAGTTCTGTTAACTTGCTGCAGCAGGTTTGTGTGTGTGCATCTGCTTCTGATTCTTAATGTCTTGTGTCTATCAAGGCATTAAGTTCTAGTGCACAAAATAAATGCTTGTAATGAAGGGCAGGACTCATTGTCTTTCCCACCCCATCTTCTGTTATTTGTCAAAGATTATCATGCTCCCTAATTCCTTTGAAAGCCTCCAGTTACTATTCCATGTATAATGAATATTCTACCAGAGAATATGACTTGGTTGCTGCTAACTTTGTTAAAAAACAAACCATGGTGAGGGATAGTTTTTGTTTGATTTTTCTAAAAAAAAAAAAACAAACCAAACACCACAACTCTATGAACAAAATTACTTGCAAGAATAGAATTTCTGACCAGACCATGAGGTTCTGCACTACAAGAGACTGTTGTATGATAAAACTGTCAAAACTACTGACTTGTGCAAGGTAACTGCATTGAATGTCTTTTGCAAGGTCAGAGTGGTCTTAAAATACTTTGAAGAGATTGAGTGTCATCCTTAAGTTCAGAGCAAAACAAGATTTAGTTGTACTTACAGATGTTTGTGACACTTGTTGCAACTGTAGAATGTACCTAGCAATGGAACTAAGCTGTCATCTTTGTTTAGGAATCAGAACAGCTTTTGTCAGGAAGCAGAGTGACACAGCATTCATAGCAGCTCACTGTGAAATGATCCCAATCGAATGGGTGTGCAGAAGAATTGCTACTGGATCCTTCCTCAAAAGAAACCCTGGTGTCAAAGAAGGATATAAGTTTTACCCACCCAAAATTGAGATGTTTTACAAGGTAAGCTTCCTTTCCTGTGATAACCAAACTCAACAGAGCTAGAACTCTGTATTGCCTCCTTTAAAATGCTGACAAATGAAGCAAATAATGCTAGTGGCTGATGACAATCCTCTTCATATCTGTAGTTTTGCCATCAAAATGTTTTCTTGTCCAACAGCTGCCTAAAGCTCATATAATGTATTCCTGTCTTTCATGGCCATCAAAGAATAACCAGCCAAACTACATTTAGGCATAAGCCCCAAGTGACAGTTAAAACAGATGCTTTGATACATTTGAAGAAATGAAAATCAAACAGTACTTGGGTGGTGAGGGTAGGTGGGCTAGCTGGTCACTTCTGAACAACTTTGGACATGCATGCTGAAAGGTGCCTTGTGAACTATGACCTAGAGTGCTGTTTGCAGTGTAGCCTGTCACTCTCTGGGCACTGTCCAAATTTGAAGTGCTTTTGAAGATGTTGAGGTGTTAGAGCAAATGTTTTCAATGTTGCTTACACTTCTTGTAGTGCTAATCATAAAAGACTAGTTTGAAGCCTGTGTTTGTTTGGGTTGGTTGTTTTGAAAAGCAACCAAAACCCAATGTTACCTTCTAATAGATCTTTTCCTCTTACAGCAAGCTTCAATGACATGGTATGTTCTGGTTTTCTAAACAGGATGATGCTAATAATGATCCACAGTGGTCTGAGGAGCAGATAATTGAAGCAAAATTCTCTTTTGCTGGACTTACTATTGGCCAGACTGAAGTGGATATTATGTCTCGTTCTACTCAAGCTATTTTTGAGATCCTGGAAAAAGCATGGCAGCCCCAAAACTGTACTCTAGTAGACCTGAAGGTATAAGAATCTGATTTCCCATGATCCTGGTTCTGACAGTAAATGCATCAACGTATAGTTCCTAAAATAGGTTTCTTACTGTCTTTTTAGATTGAATTTGGTGTTAATGTTCTCACAAAAGAAATTGTTCTTGCTGATGTTATTGATAATGATTCATGGAGACTGTGGCCATCAGGAGACAGAAGCCAGCAGAAAGACAAACAGGTAATGCTTTCATCTTTACCTTCTAAGAAAAGAAGGAGAATGAAAAAAGTAAACCCTACAGTTAAACATCTGCTTTTAGAGTGGCTTTTTCTAGATAGTTTTGTTACTGAGTAGCTCATAGGGTACTTAATGTCCAATCCTGTTGTCATTAAAGAGTTGATTATCTAGTTTATGGTAGAAAAAAAAAATCACCTGCCTGTGTATCTTCAATAGGAGTGCCCAACAGCACTGTTGACTAGAGCCATTGTAGTGATGTGTAGAGCTTCCAAGGGTGATAAGAACTGCAGGCTTCTTGTGCAAATAGGAAAATAATTGGATGACAAATTGGTAGGAAAAAGAGCTTTGGTTCCAGGTCTGCCTCCCAGGTTTCTGTTTATTCAGAGTAGTATCCTCTACTAGTAGAGATCTGGTGACACAATAAGAGGGATCTGCAGGGAGGATGCTTTTCTTCATTGTTTATTTTGGTTAAGCTTGAGTTCGATACTCAGTTGTCTTCTAAGTGTTACTAGCAGACTGTGTCCATACATGAGTGATGAAAACATACCTTTGAAATAAAACTTGACCTATATTTACATTCATAGCAGCTACACTTGTCACTTACATGTGAATTACCAGATAGTTATGAAAGAACTGGTTTGGGAAAGCTGCTGCCATGAAGCTTCCATGAGAGTTGCTGCGACTGATAACAGGGACCCTGTGAGAGGCAGTGGCTGTAAGCCACAGGGGAAGACCTCAAATATATGTGTGTGTGATGAGGGGTGTTGCCTGTAAATTAGGAAGCAGAATGGCTCTAGTGTTTATTTTTGCTGCATGGTGTAGTAGCATGCTTCAGTGGGTTGCTCTGATAGAGCTTTTGCTCATCTCCCTAAAACAAAATATGTGATGGCATCATGCAGAGCCTAGGAGGGCTAGAGCAGTGCCCCTACAGGCTAACATGTCCTCACAGATTCTTAAAAACCAGATTTGTATGTTTTTGCTTAAATTCATCCTTTGGAAGCTTCTAAAACCTTGATAGCTTACTGGCTAAAAGCTTTTCACGTTGCAAATGGCCATGAATTGTAATGTAGAAGGTGGCTGACACCTACAGATGGCTCTTGTTTCCATATCCCTACTCTCTCCTCATCTGTACAAATTTCTATTCTTCCTGGGGAATTGCTAGAAACTGCAGAAATATTTCATCTAGGGTATTCTTATCAATTATAGTAGCCAAATGAGTGCTTTGTGTATCCAAAACACATTAACTTCATTATTATTTTTATTTCCTTTTATTTTCAGTCCTACCGGGACCTGAAAGAAGTGACTCCTGAAGCACTGCAAATGGTTAAGAGAAACTTTGAGTGGGTTGCAGAAAGAGTGGAGGTATCAGTTTTTATGAACAGTGGATCTAGACTTTGACAACTGCATGTCTTCAATCCTGTTGACTTTTTTCTGTTCCTCACCTCATCTCCATTCTTTTCCCTAGTTGCTTCTGAAAACCAAGAGCCAGGGTAGAGTTGTGGTGTTGATGGGATCCACTTCTGACCTCAGTCACTGTGAAAAAATCAAAAAGGCATGTGCCACCTATGGAATTCCTTGTGAGTTAAGGGTGACCTCTGCTCACAAGGGGCCAGATGAAACTCTGAGGATCAAAGCAGAATATGAAGGTAAATGCCAGAGAACTACCAGTATGGATTGAAACAGAACCATGTTCAAGATTGACTTGGCAACTTAAGGATTTGTGTGGGTTGTGTTTTTTTCTATTTTTTTTGTTAAACAGAATACTGTGCTGTTACCATGCTGTTCTACATTTGCTAATTACATGACAGGTTATAGACTGCACCAAGCCATTATGGAACAATATGTTGTCATTGTTGCCCAGCTACAACTTCCATTACTCATTCTAGCCTCTGGGTTGGTTTTTTTTTCCAGTACTAGAACTTATTTTGTCCAGGCCTTGATCATGCAATATTGTAGCATCTTGCTGCTGATACCAGCCATTCTGAAATAAGGAGTGATAGCTACTCTGAGTAGTCTTGTTATTTACAAGGCAGGTGTTGCTCCCATTATGCTTTACTGCCTGGTTAATGAAAATATTTTTTCTCATTATTTTAGATGCCATAAGAAAAAGATACTTGATTTAAACTGTCTTTACCAAGAAAACTTGACATCTCTACAGAAGTGTTTATAGCATATCAGAGGGGAGATAAGAACTACTTATTCTCCTGGGAGTATAATTTACACATAGTGAAACTACAGATGTGGTAACCATAGTTAGGCAACACTTATTTTGAGGTGAACTGTGTAAAATTTAAGGAGAGAAACACTTAAAGATGCTAGAATTTTAATGGCTGTGGTCTCTCCATGAAGTTAAGCAGCACCTGTTTCTCTGATACTGAGACTTGCCCCCAGAGGCAAGGTAAGACATGATAAATTCATTTATGGTAAACAGTAGCAGGGGACTTAAGGCTGCAAGTTTTAGAAGATTATTTCTGTAAAGGGGTTGGGAGGGAGTTAAAATTCTACTTCTGTGTGTAGAATTGACAGAATAACTGCAAACAAAATTGTGCACTCAAAGTTCTCACAAAAGCAACTGGTAGAAAAGAAAGTGGATTTCTTACTTCTGAATGTCTTCCTCTCTACCAGGTGATGGAATCCCAACAGTGTTTGTTGCAGTAGCTGGCAGAAGCAATGGTTTGGGGCCAGTCATGTCTGGTAACACTGCTTACCCAGTTGTCAACTGTCCTCCACTCTCAGCTGACTGGGGTTCTCAGGATGTGTGGTCCTCTCTCAGACTACCCAGTGGTAAGATGGTCTTTTGCTTTTGTTTTGACTTAGCTCTGGTTTTTGTAGTTCCAGTGGACATACACATAGAAACACACATGGCAAAACACTTGAAAAGTAGGTGGGTCAGTTCTGAAGAAAGCCTTTAGAAATATCTTGCATACAGTTGTTGAGTTCTTGATGGCAAAAAGCCCAAAAGACAGAGCAAAGATTATATAGGAGTCATCCTTGTAAAAAAAATAGAGTTTGGCTTATCCTTGCCAAGCATTCTAGTTTGAAATTTGAATTAGTATTGTTGAGGATTTAAATAATTGAAATTTGTTCCATTAAAGAGCTGCATTTTTCTTATAACTAAAAAACATCTTTCCCCCCCTGTTGGTATAGGTGAGAGCTTAACTACTACTTCAGTCTGTTGCTACCTGTATGAGCTCTGGTAGTGACTTGAATGGATGCTTTGCATCTGGAGGCCACCTCTGTATAGGGAGAGGCATTTTTATGCTGGCTTTTGGGTTACAATGCCATGAAGCAGCCACGTTAGCAGTGAAACACATGACACTTCTGCAGCTTTAAAAGCTCCTGGAGGCTGGAGCTATCATGTTCTTAAACAGTTCTGCAGAAGCAGTGTTTTGTTTGACTATAATATATGTTTTCATATCTGCCTCTCTTCTCTGCAGGTCTTAGCTGTCCTACTACTCTGTCACCTGAAGGAGCTGCCCAGTTTGCTGCCCAGATATTTGGGTTAAACAACCATTTGGTGTGGGCCAAACTGCGCTCCAACATGTTAAACACCTGGATCTCCTTGAAGCAGGCTGACAAAAAACTTAGAGAGTGCACCTTGTAAGTCATCCCTAACAAGTAACTGGTATTAGTTACTCAAATACTGGCGTGCATATTCATTAATAGTAGGATTTACATTTGGATGAGCATGAAAGTCTTCTTGCAAGAAGAAAGCATTGTTAGAGCAGCAGATGAAGTCTGTTGTGTCTTCATCCTTCCCTTGTGTATTCTTTTTTTAATATAACAACTTAATAAAAGATGGGAAAAGAGTATTTTCAGTATCTCTTTCTGTTGCTCCAAAATGGTGCTGTTCTGCTTTGGTGTATACTGTCAACCACAGACTATGTCAAGAGAATGATTTGGTGCAATCTAAATAGAACTCTACTAGTCTTCTGTATTTCTGTAACAGTAATATTCTTCCATAGTAATAATGTAGTCTTGAATCTTAATAACCCAACTGGACTGCTTCCTAAAGCCAGTGCTGATGCTGTTCTGCTTGCAATGATGGTATGCTTTCTTTAGCAATAAAATGGTAACACATGCTGTACTACTAGGAAAGAGGGCTGGAAAAGTGTTTTAAGAGCCTGAAATAAACTGCCTTATTTAAAAAATGTATATATCATACATACATGTATTGCTCTTTTTTAAAAATATGTATGTGTATACATAGCCCATAGATACCTTCTGGAATAATGTGATGAAGTTGACACCAGTTCTCTTGTTCATGACAAGCAGTAACTGCAAATGGTTTGAGAGAATTGTAACTAGGCTTGTTGCCTGTCTGTTGTAACTTGCCTAGACCAGTTTTTTTCCCCTTTAAATACTAGGCAGATTTCTACTGTCCTCAAACATTTCAGTAACTGGCTATTAGATATTTCCTCACTCTGTTTCTATGGGAATTTGACTGGACTGAAGGGGAGGAATAACTAGTAAACCAACAAACTACTGGGGGGAACTCTTAAGCATGATTGTCTTGTCTTTGCACACACCAATCATCTGAGTAGGTACGATTCTAACAAATATGCAATTACTTAATGTATGTAACATTTATGCAACACTTATGCTTTTACAATTATAAATAAACCAGTGAACTCAAAGCTTCATTGTGGAGACTTACTGAATAAGTACACTCAAAAACTAGCCATGGGCTCTGGTATGGAATTTCAGGACCTTAAGTTAGGTAATTATCTTGTTAAAATCTTATGCACTAAAACCTGTACCAAATGCTATTAATTGACAGTCTTCTGGAAGCTACTCTACTACTGAAGTGTCTTTGTTACAGGAATCTGTTGCTTTGTTCCTAATGTACTGTTTTAGGATTGTGGGGTAGGTCAGGTTTACTTATTAGTCTTACCTAACTACATTAAATGTTGCTGGCTCTCATCCACAGGAGGGGACTACATTTTGCATTTAGTTGTTTAGAAGAGCTCTGTGTAAGGCTCTTTGGAGTTAAGTGCTTACACTAAGAGTTCTAGTTACTTTGCTTTATTGAGGATGGTTGTTGTTCTGATTAATTTCTATATGAAATATCAGTAATAGTGAGGACAACGATGTTGAAATTGTTTGGTGGTATCTCTCTGAAAGCCCTGACTTTGAAGATCCTGAAAAGACTTTTTTTTTGCTAACAAGCTGTTCACCAAGGTTGTCTTTGCCTGCATACTTTAAGTTAGCACATCTGTGTGCTGTTAGCTACCTCTCCTAACAACATACTGGTATCGACTTCAACTAGTCGAACAATTATTAGGTGGAAAGAGATCAGTACATGCTCTTTCTTTGCTTAAAGTGAATTAATTGTATCTTGTAATCTGACAAGACAGAGCCCAGAGCTGTCAGGAGGGCTCAGGACTGCCGTCTGCTGGCCACAGGCTGCTAGCTCAGCTGTTTAATGGTACCGAGCTTGAGGGTGAAGTGCTGCAAGAGGTGAAGGTTTCATTTCCTATTCTCCCTGCCCCATGCTACACGGAGTGTCAGCTGATGGGTAATCAAATGTGAAATCTCATTAGTCACCTGACTTGGCACCAGGGTGAGACAAACTGCTCCATCAGCTTTCCAGGGATGGAGGTGAGGCTACCAGCCTGTAGTTACCTGGGTCCTCCTTTTTGCCCTTTTTGAGGATGGGGATGACATTGGCCTTTCTCCAGTCCTCAGGCACCTCTCCTGGTCTCCAGGACCTCTTCTAAATTATGGAGAGTGGCCTGGCAATGACCTCTGCCATCTCCCTCATTGCTCGTGGTGAGTCCCACAGTAGCAGGCATGTCATACACATTTTCAGAGCATCCTGCCCTGTCCAAAACTTCCAACAGCTCATACATAAGAACACTCAATTTCTGGTCTCAGACAGAAGGAAAATGTCAACATTGAGCAATCAAGACTTGTTTTGATGAATGTGCAAGAGGACAACTTGAAAATTTCTTAGAGGGTACATTTAAAAATGAACAAGGAAAAATCATCCCCCACCCAGCCTGAATTTCCTGCAGCTCTTAAGTAGCTCTAGAATTGGGTTTGCAGTGCCAGTGGCCAAATCCCTGCTCCATTTCAGATCCAAATGCATACATTCACATCTCCTAAGAGATAGCTGTGCAACAGCTACTTGAGCAGGAGAGACCTAAAACCACTTAAGCATCTGCTGTTGTGATTTAGCATAAGCATTTTAGATGTTGAGAGTGCAGAACAGCCTTTTGCTCATCAAAGCCTCATAAGGATACACAGAATCATGTACCAGCCAGGACCTCCAAGGCATATCTATTTACTCAAAACATAACTCATTGTACAGGTTAAAACAGCCACCCAGTTTATAAGGAGTTTAATCCCCTCTGTATTGGGGGAAAGGGACAAAAACTTGATTTTTCCCTTACTTTGAAGAGTGCTTTAACCACCACAGTCACACAAAGATCTATAGGAAGGGAAGATCTTAATTTCCAATTCCCCCATACACACTGTTTCAATTTGTTCCCTAAAATAACTGCACCAGGAATTGAAGCACAGCAGTGGAGCTTTGGTTTTCTAACTTCTAGCTTCTCAGGAGTCTCATCATAGGCATTGAACAGATCTGTTGTCTTTTTTTTCAGTATAGAAATGATTGTATGAAATGCCAGTTCAGCTAGACTGAAGGACTTACTGCTTGAAGTGAATGCCCTGAGTGTAAAGACCTTAGAGAAGACAGAAAATTTGTTGTTCCCTATAGTAGGTAAAATTCAAAACTTCTTGAAGGAGGAATTAAGATGTATTCACATGGAACTTGGCAACTAACTGTAACAGCTTTTCTGTCTCCCCTCCTGATGACATCTCATTATTCCAGAGAAAGAGGATATTTTGATAGAAAAATTGCACAGCAAACAAGTTGCCAAAAGCTCAACAGATGCTTGAGAATATCAAGTATCGAGTTCAAGCCTTTTCAAGGACAGAGCTTTTCAGAGAAAAGCAGAGCTTCTCTGTCTCTCACAGGAGCTGGGTTCAGCAGAAGGCTGATAAACAGATGTGATAAAGCAGCACAGGAAGGAGGCTGGGCTGCAGCACCCCTGGCTAACAGCCCACAGGGACAAGTCAGTTCTGATGCAAAAGGATTGGGAAAAAAAAAAAAGGGAAAAAAGGGAAAAAAAACCCCAAACCCCCAACACAACTGCCACCTGAAAGCAGTGTCAGGGGAACCAGCCTACTCTGCCAAGCACCTTGTGTAGCATCTTATGCTGTTAAAAACATTCCTAGCTGACAGAGTGGAAAGCTAGGAACACAAGGAATCAACACTCAGACAAACAGATGATGTAATTAAGTAGTTTAAGTTGGTAAGCTTCAGAGAATTTATGTTTGAATTGAAAAGTGACAGTATCTGTCTCAATAGAGCACAACTCCCTGTCCCCACTTTCCCATTACATCATTTCCCTTCCCAACACACTTCAACATCTACTGAGCAGCCAGCTTCCTAGCTGGAACAGGTTCACACTGGCTGCTTTTTAAAGTTATTTCCAACATAGAACATTCTGCCATCTTAAAAACAAACAAAACAAAACCCCTCAACTAGTTGTTAAAAGTCTTTTTTAACCAACTTTTAACATTCAAAATGTTTTGTCTAAAGAACCTGCCACATTCTTATAAGCACTTCTGGTTGCATCTAATCTATGTCAGACTATCACTCATGCAATTGCACTTTTAAATCCATGGTGCCAGCTGGCTATTTGCATGTAAAAGCATGAGTAGTAGTCATGATCATCCAGGAAAATCCAACTTCACCAAAACTGAGGCCTAAAACCCAGTGAACTCTATTTTTCTTTGTCTTGGTGAAGATTTTGGGATAACTTGTACCCTTAGCATTAATCATTTTGAAGCTTTTTTTTAATTGTAAAAAAAACCAAACACATAAATGAGAGGTTATTGGATAGATTTCAGTGTGATACCAAGAGGCATGGATACTGTAATCCTTGAACAGGTATCTCATGTCTGCTCACTAACTGGAACAACCTTCTTCCCATTAGAAATCCAATTGTAGATTGCCAGGTTTCCACAGTCCATGGCAGTGCTCAGAGCAACATCTGAGACTTGGTTGGGTGCCAGAGGGGCAGTTGTGGTTTATCCACTGTAAAGAATGTCTGCACCAGCTTGTCAATCATACAGCTGGGCAGGGAAGGCACAACCTCAAAGAGAAGTGTCCCATTGTTGTTCTCTGGCTGGCCCAGGGGTGCTGCCTGGCAAAGATGCCATTATGTCACCACAGAAAACATGAGGTTGACAAATTACTTCCTTGACTGTTGCTCATCATCAGGTAAGACTGATTATGACCAGTGCTGCACCTTTGCCTCCACAGCTGCTTGGCTTTCCCTTTTTCCTTTCAGCTCCAGCCTAGACTGCTTGCATTCTGCTCAGTCTTAAACTACATTGATGAGATCTTCATTATAAGTTGATCAAACTTGGTTGTAGGTCTGTTGCTGTTTGATAGCTAGAGAACCCCTGCTGTGCAGCATAAGAACATACATATGCACAGGATAGTGTAAGCCACCTGACACTTTATATGATTTTTTATTCTATTAAAAAGTCATGGGAATAAAAAAAGTAGAGGCCCCATCTTCCAGCAGACTAGGGAACACTTAATTCTGGAATTAAAGCTCTTGGCAAGACAAAGATATTTACTACTCCATTGTTTGGGTATTTCAAGCCTGACTCTGGGGACATTTCACTGTCAAGAAATTAAAAAAAAATCCTGTTACCTACATTCTTAAGATCATGTTTCTAAGGTTATAAAATACTGAAGGGGAGCAATAGAAGATCCTCTTTCTTCTTTTACCATACAAATAAAGCTTTCAAATATTAACCCAGAACTTTATTCATTGAAGAAAGGGAAAATTTGCTCTAGATGGAAACCCACATTAAATATGATCCAGCAGGTTTTGGAATGCCTGGAGCATCTCAAAGAGAACACAGTCTCTGATCAGCAAGTTTGTGAAATACCAAACTGTTCTGCAAGATCACTTTCCTCCTACTTACAGCTTCTGGGAAAATGTAAACTTCATACCTGAAATCACCTTAAACTAAGTAAACATAAAAACAGGACACCAAGGAGAAAAATAAACCCTGTCTGGCCAATAATCAGTCTGAGACAGATACTAAAATCAGAAACAGATTACGTACATGTCAATTATGTCATGAACTGCCCTCAACCTTGATGTAGGTTAAACAGGTATTTCTGGACTTAACATCCCAGAATAGAAACATATGGAAAATGAAAGTGATTTCTAGATCCTGATAAGGTTAAAAATATTACAAACTTTTAGCTTTTATTGAAAATTAAATATATTAGCAAAAGCAAGATTTAAGAAATATTTTACAAATGATTTACATACAAGAAAGCCAGTATCAGACACACTCACAAATATGCAAACCTTTAATTACAAAAAAGTACCTATTGGCAGCATGATGCTAACCTTGCCACTGCAGTGTGCTCTACTATTGATATGAATAAGGCATAGAATTCACATTTGCACCAACTTAAAAGTTCAAATAAAACTTTAAGCTTTTAAATCCTGGATGCACAATCCCCAAGACACACACACACACATTCTAAGATTTCATCTTCTAAGCTCTACAAGTGTGTGCTCTGGAAGAACAGCCAGCCTGAAAAGCCACATAGAAATGTAACTGGTACTAGCATTTAGTTTTCAGTTTCCTCTTTAACATGTACAGGCCTAGGTATGTAAACCATATTCACAGTTTAAGTATTATTAGACATGAGTACCTTTTTTTTTTTGCATTTGTTCCTTTGAATTGGCTCTCAAGTTCAGCATATAGTTCATAATGTCACCTGTTTGTGATGCATACATTTACAAGATAACTTAAAAATCTGTGCCATATGAATGGTCAAGATAATTCAACAGGAATAGTAATAATTCAACAGTGACATTCAATACTATATTTCAAATATTTGTGCAAACAGCAAAAGAACAGTTATATGAGGCAAATATTTTCAAAACCATTAATACCTCCTCAATGTTGTAAACTTGGACTGTCAGCCATAAGTCCTGCACTCCCCACAGCTTTAAAAAGTCAGTGGCTGAAATGATCAAGTCTCAGAAAGGTTCTCTTCCACATAGTGCAAATGGTAACGTAGGTAACGTGAAAAACATGTCCAGCTGGACTGACTCTGTGCAATTGTCAGGGGCCTTCTCTGGGAGCTGAGAAGTGGCCAGAGAGCCACACGCTTCAGGAAGTTGAGAGGGCGGGGAAGAGAGAGAAAAAAGTTCCATTACACTTTTCAAACCAGTGCTAGATGTGCAAAGGCAGCAAAATTTCCAGCTGCTACTACAACCAGAACAGAGTAACTTGTGAGGAAGACCCAGGCAGGTAGTCACTTGGACTGGTCTCTAGAAAAATATGTGAGTATATGTTGGATTTTGATCAGACGATCTTTCAAAGACATCATGGAGAGAACTGACAGCTGGTATCTGGGGTCTACTGGGAGAACAGCTAGAAGCCACCAACACCAAGCAGGACCATTGGGCATTGCCTAAAAAGAAAATATCATTTAGTTATTCATCACCAATGTAGTATAGTTGATTAACACAAAGACAGCAAAAGACAGTCATCGATGACAAAGATTAAAGTTTGATACTAACTAGAGAGCTCCAGATCCATGAGATCAGAAGCATTCTGAAGGGATCTCTTCTGATCCCTCTCAAACTGAGAAATCAAAGTACATTTAAGCTAAGCCTGATAAAGCAATTATTTCTCAAGACAACAAAGGGATCTCATAGCTTCCTTGGGAAATGGTGGCTAAGTACAGGACAATCACCTAATAACAAACTTCCCTGATAACAACTAAATCCACTACCTGTCATACTACTGAAGCTTGAGTATTCTTGAAACCTAATATTTTCATTACAATTGTTTTTGTTACCTTTGAAGGACTCCTCTACTACTTCCCAATTCCAATCCCTTCTCACTACCTCCTAGACAGAGCAGGAATAGGTCAGTTTCCTCTAAGTTGATAAACCATAGTATTTAACATTTTCCTGTACTTTATTCAGTTCTCTACACCAGACCTAAGATGCCATGCCTAGAACTGGACAGAATACCACTCAACAGAGATCCTAGCACTGCAGAAATTAATTATGTCAAATGACTTGCAAAAATATTACAGGTAATGGTACATTCCAGGATGACTCTTCCTCCCTTGCACCTGTATGACACAGCTGACACATTTGACCCAGGTACTGTCTTACAAGTTATCCTGGTTTTGAACAATTACTGCTCTTTCCTAGTATGCTTTTAAAATATATTTTAATTATTGTAAAATCACTTCTGAATTGATGCACTTGGTCTCCACAGCATCTACAGTCCTCCCAGAGCAGTTCAGAGTCTCATTAAAGGATGTAGCAGATGGGCGAGGGTCAGGATCTCATAAGATCTCACTTCATATAGAGTTTTGTTTTGAAAGCCAAATGTTAACATTTTTTAAATGTTATTTTTCTCCAGCCTCCACTCACTCAGGATCTCATCAACATTAACTTTTTTTGTAATAACAAATAAATTGCTGCAGCTACTTTAAGAACAATTTCTGAAATCCTAGCAACTGCAGCAGTTTATGTCACTAGCTCAGAGAAGAGGGAAGTGTTGCTTGTAATTACATCTTTGCCAAAGGTTTCTGCCTGCACGTTTCACTGGGATGAAAATACAGGTTTGTTTTTTTTCATTTGAATTCTAACAGCTTTACACAGAACAACAGTTTAAAATGCTACTAGAACTTAAAACTAGTTAACTGAGAACACGTCTCTCCCCAGCAGCATATAATCTTTTCCTGTAAAAACTGTTAAACAGTGATAGAATTGCCTCTTTTTCCTCTCATAAAAGGAAAAAGATTCAAGCCTTATTGCCTTCAAGTTGAGGAAGAAGTGTTGATTTGTTGTTTTTTTTGTTGTTGTTGTTATTTTGTGGGGTTTTTTTTTATGTTTCAGTTGTTAACAGGGTTTTTGTTTCTAGACATAAGCACTAGTAATTGATATCAAATGATATCTCACCTGGATATTTTCCTCCCTGTCAGGCATTGGCCCAAAGTGCTGAAGAATTTGGGTGCGAAATTTGTTTCTCAAGTTTTGGAACCAACTGCAGGCCTGATTGTAAACAAAATTGTGAAGTTCTCTCAGCTTCTTTAGTTCTTCTCCATCAGCAACCTATAAAAGGAATGTTATGAAAAGAACACAATTTAGGTGTTTAAGCTAAAAAAACCTAAAACAACTTTAACTATATTTAGATACATTCCTTGCATTCTCTGAAACCTTGACTGCTAATGACTGAATAGTAAAGAAATCCTGTAATATTTAAAGTTACACCTTCAAACTATAGCTCAAACAAAACCCACTGTATTTATTTCTTGCTTCATAATAACAAAAAAATAAGCTATCTTCCATTTCTTCTATGTGCTGGCAACTGAAACTTCCAGGGGTCTAAAAAACTGAAACAAAGCTCACAAAAACAAGCAAAAAATGTTAAGATACTAAATACCAGTAAGTACTTAGCATTCTGGATACCTTAACATCTTCCAAATACTCAATGTCTGCAGTGCAGTAACCATCTTTCATCCCTCTCCGTAGAACTCTAAACCTCTTTCCACCAACTGTATCGACAACAGACCGCCCATCAGGTAGAAAATGAACATTCCTGATTTGCAGCATGCAGCCATAATCTGCAAAACTAGAAAAGAGACCTTGTCAGCAATGCAATTACTTCTGCAGTAACACTTCTTCTAATTTAAAAGCCAACCAACCATAACACACACACACACACACACACACACACACACACACACCCCAACCAACCAAAAAAACAGCCACCAAAAAAAAAACCCAAACAACAAAACCACCACCAACAGAAGAACAAGAGATGAGAACCTTAGAGGAGAATGTAAACCTACCCATTTTGAGAATCACTTATACACATCCCAAACTGTTTGGTTCCAGTTTCCATACTTCTGCGGATCATCAGGCGGTATCTTGGCTCAAACACGTGCAGAGGGCAAGGCACAGTGGGATATGCCATAGTGCAAACAAACATTGGAACATTCTTGGTCAAGCTTCAAGAAAACATCAAAGAAATGAGTCTTGAAAATCTAAACGCTGAGCTATGCCAAGACAATTCATTTTTTCAGTGTGTTTACTAGATTTGAGGTCACACTCTGCAAAGTTTAATGTTAAGCACATTGTAGTCAATTTCATGAACATTAGAAACTCATACAGAGAACAGTGACTGAGGATGTACTGATCTGAATACAAACTGCACACCAAGCCTCAGAGTTATCATCTAGTCTGTATCTCCTCATCAGTTGTGTTCTTTCCCTTTTTGTTTTAGTTTGAGCTATATAAGCCATTATGCCCTCACAGTCATAGCTTTCCTGGAACTGAAAAGCTGTGTAAGTTATTATATAGTAGCTAGGTCACCATTTAGATTATTTTCAATGATAGACTCCAGATGCAACTTGGGGAATAAATTTTAGCTTATAATATGCCTCAGCAGGCCTAACTGAAAAGGCAAATATTTTTAATTTTTTTTTTTATCAAGTATGTACAGTTGATACTTGACACAAATTAGTATTAAACCCTGACATGGTATTTTAATTCCTTTTAGACTATAAAACATAAATCTAAAGCATGGGTTCTGTTACTTAAGTTGCATTATAAGAGTTTTAAATAGTCTTCCAACATTCTTATCCACCATACATGATGCTCTAAGTATCTGAAGAACTATACTAGAGATAAATATCAAGATTACAAAAAAATAATACCAACATTTTCATCACATCTATATACAGTTCATGGATATCATTAACTGCTCTGAAAGACATTCAAGTATCTGAGACTCTGCAACCAACTCAGGATGACAAATCCATTAACAGCAGCAAAGCTAAAGCTGAAGTTCCATGGCAGTGCACACAGAGAAACAGAAAGGCAGAATGTTTTTTGTAGCAGTCTTAAATAGTAGCAGTGGGATGTTTTTAAGTGGGGGTTGGTTTTTTTTATTTCCACTGGTTAGAAACCTATTAATTTTCTGAAATAAACATTTCAGATACTGAATTAACAGATTTATTGTTCTTGCATCCATAATATGCCATTATTAACAATCACAAAATGGTAAAATATTTCTTAAAAGTACTTCCATACTAATATTTTCTGGACAATAGACAGCAAACTTACTTTGAGTGTTCAGCAGTTTCTTCAGCATGGATTCTTTTTCTCTCAAATAATTCATCAGACAAATATTTCATTATTAATTCCTCCAGCAGTTCTGTGATGGTGTATTTTCTGCTTGCTAGGTACTGTAAGCAAGGAAAAAAAATTTTTTTTTCACATATATTAACAAAAGGCTTGATAAAAAGCAGCATTCATTTAGGAGTATGATAGATGAAATGTGTAAAATTAGATTTAAACCGATGAAAACTCACAGCTCTGAAGTTCTTATGTTTCACTACTTAACAGGTAATGTTACTCTAATATTTGAAAATGAGATTCTCTATTTAGTTAAGTGTCTGACAACCTGAGTGTCTAACTCACTTTGTATTTCTAAACTTTGAGAGAAAGAATCAATTTCCCAGGTTATAGAGCCATACAAAGAAGGAAAGTGCACAGAAATCAGAGAGGTTTTACTGACTAGTTACTCAAAGTTTACAAACACTCAGGATTTAATTACACCAGTAAAGTAGATGGTCACAGAAACCCTGAGGCAAACCTAATCAATCTGCACTGACAAGTTTGTCTCAGCTTTTTTTTTTTCTTTCTAGAAATAATTGATAACCCAAGTGAAACCAAGTTGTTGGGTTTCAGTCAAACAGCCTTTGGAATGACACAGGAATTGTAACTGTGAAGTCTACTGAGCAGCAGTACCTCTTTCAAGCTCTCCTTACAGAGGGGACACTGGGGAGCGTGGTCTAAACACCGTTCCAAGCAAGCCTTGCAAAAAGTATGTCCACAGGGGGTTGTCACTGGCTCATAGAACAGCCTGAAACAGAGTTACTACAGTTAGATACCATTTGACAAGCATACACTTGGCTAAGAAAAAAAAGTGTTAAACCTCTTAAAGACTAGTTATACCATAACAATGCAGAGAAAAATTAATCCCATGTCTCCTATTTTTGTTACTCTATACTGCAGTTTGCTTCCACTTCACCACCACACTACATTATTTTTGTTTTCTGAGGAATCTGGACACATTTCAGTACTCTAAATATCAAAGCATTTATCCCAATGTACAAAAGTTTTTGTCTTACTGTATAGAGATTCAGAATATGCAAAATTAAGTGATTCTTTAAGGTGCAAAGTTGTTTTAATAGCAGCATCGCATACTAGGGACATGACTGTTGACAGTGTAGTACATGCCATATGTTTTAAGATAGTTATTCTTAAAACCAAGACAACTTAAGAAGAGCTTTCAAGCACTTTATCTACATTTAAGTAGACCAACATTATGAAGTATTTGTATCTCCACAACAGATTCCATCCTGTTAAAAGTTATCACTTTAAAATGCCATGTTTAATTTAAAAAGCAACTTGATTAAAATAATGTTCTATTATAAAGCACTGTGGCAAGCAATACATTTAAATAGGCATTTCACTGCAGGGAGAAGAGGAAGGCTGAAAGTTACTGACTGGTATTAGAACCTGTCACAACATGTAAACACCTCTGTTTATACAAGTAACAGCTATGTAGCTAAGCATCTGTAAAAGAGATACTGAATCAAGAAAAATCTTACCTCATACATAGTGAGCACTCAAAATCCGAGGCATCAATCAAATCCCCTGGAATTGTTCCAAAAACCAGTTTCATGTCCCTTTTTGTACTTTCTAAGAAAAAGCAGGACGAAATACTCCTTTAAAGAAAGGCACGAGACAGTAAATACTTGGAATATTGAAGGGACTAACTGTTTACCTCCTTGCTTTTTGTGTTTGTTTCTTCCATCTTCACACACAATTGTATCCTGTTCTGAAAACGAAAGCTTTCTTTTCAACAAAGCACCTTTTTCTTGGCCAGAGAGAAGGGGCTCAGAAGACACTCTCTTCAAGCCATCTTCCTTGGCAAGGTCTTTTGCAGAGTTAAGAGCATGGGCAGACTGTGCACGATTTAAACTTCCACTGACGGGTTCCAGTGTAGCTGATCCTCCTAAACTCTGTAATGGGAAGATGAACTGAGCTGTAGTTAAACAGTAACACAAATCTAAATATGTAAGAGATGAACATGTAAAGCTATATAACTCAAACTGACAGTTCATCAGCTAACTAGAGATACTTGCTACCTTCTAATAAACAGTTCACTGGAATGAAGAGTCCAATGCTGCAAACAAAAGCATATTGCTCCCAAATAGCTCTTTTATTCCAATTTAGCCAGGTACAGAAAGGCAGGATTTCATCTGGAAAGCAAGTGTGATGAACAAGGGTGTCAGAAGATGTGATGTCTGCATTATCAGCCAAAGAGAAAAGTGATGCCAACCTGCTCTGGACAGAGGCGTACGCTGCAGTAGGGATCAGTCCCCTCACAGCCCAGAATGAAAGGCTTATTCCGAACATGTGGTAAATTCCAAGCAGATTCTTTCAGACTCTCTCCTAACTTCTCTGGTGACAGCACATCACACAATGTCTAGAAAACACACAGCTACATGTTTATACTGGAAAAGGAGCTGGACAAAGCTTTACTATAGAACTACATACCAAAAATTACTTTGTATGACTTTATCCTCATAAACAGAGCTTTATTTACAAGCAGAAACCTACTTACCTATATTATTATCAAGAAAATATCTAGAAATCTTTTCTACTACAAGCAAGTGAGCTTTTTAAATGGAGCTAGACACTATCAATTCAGTATCATACAGTCCTTCAATGTACATTTTTATTATCAAAGAACCCCTGTTGTACTCTAGGCACAAAAGAGTTGAACTTGGATTATTTAACTTGCTCCCTGCTTTCCAGTTTTCTACTTTTTCATTTAGTAACTTCAAAAGCAAACCTACTTTTAAACATGAACTTAAAAGGTGTACATTAGGCCAATCTCTTTGACATAGTGTAACATAGCTCAAGAGAAACTTCTGAACCTTCTCTGCGTGTATTCAAGACTTTTAGATGCTCAAAGTCTACCATAATGGGAGATTTAAAAATTAATCAAGTCAGAGATAGCAATGCAGTTTCATAAATAAAAATTACCCTTTCTACTTCTAGCTTGGCTGGAAGAAAGTCCTCATCAAGGGCTAAGCACTGTAGAAACAGCTGTAAGGCATCACCCACAAAGCCAGAGTCTTGCAGCACTTTTCCTTTCCGGAAGTAGACCTGAAAATCAGACACCATGAAGGTAGAACTGCAGCATTCATCCGACAGACAAGAGCCAGAACACTCACGACAACAAACTGACAAGCTTCAGCTGTGCCCAGGGTGGATGATCTATATCCCTTGTCTAATATACATGCCCTACAGCACTTGAAAAGTCAAGGGATGCTTTGGCATTAGCCTCCTTCCAGTGACTTTGTTTTTCCTTCCACGAAGGGTTAAAAACCTGACTAGGGCTGAATCCACAGAAGGCCTTCAGTTTTCCCTTTCTGTGAGCCTTGGGAAGGGAAGAAGAGGGACATAAAAAGAAAATTATTACATAACCTCTTACACCAGCCTACAGGATACTCTTTTCACCCTCTGTTTCATTAAAAACTATGTTTCCAGTCTGCAAGAGAAGGGTAACTGCAAACAAAGGAATCCACAGAGCCATGCATTCCTTACATACATCTTAATCTATATTCTTAACACAAAGCAAATGCACTTCTGGAATTGCTTCCTCCAATTTTTTTTTTTATTCTTGAATACTAGACAGCAGCTAGGGGGGAACCAAAAAAAAAAAACCCAAAAAACCACAACATACAACTGTATTTTCTCTGAAAGAAAAAGGGAGGGGAGAAAAGACTATTGAATTTTGCTGAACCTACCTATAACTACCTGACACTGGAATTAAGAAGCCTATTATCCAACTTAGGCAATGTAAAAGTTACATTTGCAATAATATAAATCCAAGTTAAAAAAACCCAACAAAACTTAGATAAAATCCAATATCTAGGTGTATATGATATTTTGGCTAACAGGCCTGAAACTGAACTTAATTTTTTTTTTTAAATCCACCCAAACCAAAGCACCCCCAAAACAAAACAACACATACACACACACAAAACAAAAACACAACCCTCCAAAACAACACCAAAAAACCCCAGAGTGCTGTTTCTGTGTGAGGACTGCCAGTATTAACAGCAGCAGCTGTTAAACAAAGCTGTCAGATGGGGCATGCCTGATCTTTGATGGATTTGGGCAATTTCACTAAGATGCATCCTGAGGAAGGAAAGTAAACAAGCCAATCCTTCTCTTACAGCCTATTTTCCTAGGAGATAATCGTTAGAGGAATCTATCAGCAGTTAAGTGATCTTGAGTAAGTAAACTATCCCAACTCCAAGTACTGCAGCCACTAAAAAAGGCCCCAAACACACACCTAACTCTTTTTAGCCAACACTATTGCAAAATAATTTATTGCTTGTGCTAAATATTTGACTCTTTGTCAGCATTTGGAAGAGAAAACTGTGTTGTGCTATTTATACACAAACCAGTTTAACAATAAAACTCAAAAAAAAAAAGAAAGAGAAATGTTGACTTAACAGAGCCAAGAATTCTTGTGCTGACTGGCAATGGTGCTCACTTATCTCATGGGATATTCTCAAGGAACAGATAATGCTCCCAATGCTCTGACTTTGGGAAGTACAATCAAAGTGTGAACACCTGAGGGAAGTGCAAGGCTTTAGGACTAACTTGTGCTTAGTGTAAGAAATTTTAAATCTCTACTACACCAACCTGCCAAACACACAGACCTCAGAAGTTCTGCTTTGAAATAACTGAAGGCAGCTGCACAATTTCAGCCAACCATCAAGTCCAACAGCATTAAGCTGAAATTAAGTTTGTAAATATTTAATAACTTTTAGGAGAACACATTAAAATGTTCTTATAAAGAAATTAAATAATCAATAACCAGTAACTACAGACAGAACAAAAGTACTTCATAATACTCCCCAAGAAGTTGGTTCTACTGCACTTAACCCTTTGTCCAAAGACAGCACCTCATGTTGTGATACAAAATAATGCCTGAAGTTTTTGAAAAGCTAAATAAACAGTTCCAAGGAGATTTATCAATGAACATTATTATCCCTGCTTTCTATCACCAGCCTGTCTCATATAAGTAAATATTTTAAGATACCTTTTAGCATTTTGTATGACTCGTAACATTTAAGGTAGCTGAGCTAGGTTCTTAACTAGATGCAAAAATAACTTCTAATTCATTAATGTTATAGCTAAAGAAATATTTTTTTCTAAATAAAGAGTTCATAACTTACCTCTGGCCAATTTGGCATTTTAGAAATAACAAAATTTAGATCTTCTATGGCTGTTTTATATTCTTGGAGGCCAACATATGATTCAGCTCTGTAAATTCTTAGCATCAAGTCACTGGAATCTGAAGACAAAAAAATTAGGTAACATTTTTAATAACTCAGAAATCTGTAGTTTAATTAGATATGCTTTCACAGTGGTATGTCATAATAACTTTTTTTTGTACCTTACTTTCAAAATTACTGGAGTGCATTCTCCCCAACCCTCAGTGATTGAGTAATAAGTGGCAGTAATTCCAGATATATTTTAAAATATATATTTTAAAAGACATAATGTTGAGGCTGACAGAATAAAGTATTGCTTAGTACTATAGAGACAACAAAAACTGAGGTTGACTAAACAAGACTTTAGCTTTACAGTACACCCATTCAACCCTAGAAATCTGGAAATTCATTGTATTACATAAAAAGTTTAAGTATTATAAAGTTTGCTTTCAAATATTCAAGTTTTTATTTCGATTGTCATTTGTTTTTATGATGCCTGACCCTGGTGGGACATCCAGGTGCTACTTTCACAATGGTATCCAGCTGGTAAGTACCAGAAGCAGGATTTATCACTAGGCAGTCTGAGAAGAGAGCCCCATGGTGAGGAGCTGCACTAGTGGAACTTCTGCAATGGTAAATCAATCATTACCCTGTGTGCAGCAAAGCCCAGTGCTCGTGTCCAACATACAGCATTTGGCACTTCTCCTAAAGCAGCCTCCAGCTGGGGAGTACACCCATCTCCACTGCCACTGAAACCATGGGGTTTTGATAACAACTAACTAGCTCTTGCTTGCAAAAAAATGCCAGCAAGCTACTGCTTTGATCTCAATTTATTTTTGAATACACCCGTTTTGTCAATGAATGAGATCAAGTCAAGCATTTTAGATACAGTAAAATGTTTGTATAAACAGAAGTCTGGGAAACTGACTTCCACACTAACCCTGCAGACAGAACTACTCTGCAGCCTGCTGTCCTGTGCTTTGTGCTCTGTTACTTTTACAGCCTAGCAAGGCAGGAGCCCACATCAAACTCTTCAGACCCTTCTTCTGTTTGGACTCTGGTGTCCAGCAGAGTTAGCATCAAATCCTTTCCTTCAGAGGTATCATTAAGCCTGAGTCTTTGTTCTCTGATAAGCTACCTATTTGCACATAATCAGAAGGAGATGATCCTTTTCAGACTTTCAAATGTAGAACACATGACCTGGGGAACTTCAAACTTTATTTTCTGGGGGAAGGAAGAAGGGTAGTTTAAAGACAAAAACGTGATTTCCCAAGTCTACAGCAGGTGGATATTCTATTTTTTTTTTTTTTTTCCAAAAGAGAAAACCATGAGTGCAACTAAACTGGTACAAAACAAGGAGCTAGACCAAGGAGTTTAATGAGGAGCCCAGCTCTGCTGCTAACACACAGATGCTGACAATGAATGATCAATACCTGTAACAAATTGGGTCTAACTATTTACAAGACCAAAGGATCTAAAGTTACATGTCCAGTTTTGCAATTATAATTTAGTTTCTAAGGCTTTTATAATAAAACCATTATTTTTTCAATGTTTCAGCATACACTGTAATATTTGCCACCAAAACAGAGGTCACAAAACTATTTAATATTCTCTGAACAAAGACAGAAAGGCAGAAACACACCTTGTGCTTGAATTTTCAATTTTCAGTAACCCAAGATACTGTAAATACAGTAACCACTTCTAGCATACCCAAAGGCAAATATTTGTAATTAAAAAGATACCAAGTACTTTCAGTGCAGAACTGTGCATACCAGTTATTATTCAGTAGGAAAGTATACAGAAGTGTGCACACAAAACCACAAACCAGCTGAACATGGTTTTTTAAAAATTAATATTACTTCCAAAGCATCTGCTCCAGACTCCTGTCAGCATAAGCATTCCAATACATGGATCATCTCTGGTCTAATCCTCCATGCTTTTTATATGGTTCTTAATAGATCAAATTCTTCAATGGCACGCACATCCCCAACACTGCAGAGAAGCTTTAGGACACAGTATTTAATAAATTATCTAACCCCAGTGATCAGGGGTTAGAGCACACAACCCATGAGAAGAGCTGAGAGAAAACTGGGCTTATTTAGTGAAAAACAATTCCTAAATGCATGAGAGAACTCAAGAGCCTTCCTGAATCTAAGAGGAGGCTACCTAGAAGAAATGAGACAATAGTTATAAACAGAATCAAGGGCAGTTCAAACTCAGAAATAGGAGGGAAAAAAAAAAAAATCACTGTGAAGATAATTAACTTTTGAGCAGGTTGCCCAGAGAGGCTGTGGAATCTTTGTTCTTGTAGGTTTTCACAACCCAGCTTGACAAAAGCTAAAGCTGCTCTGAACTCAGTGTTTGTTCTGCTTTGAAGAGGAGACTGAGAGGTCAACAGCCATCGAGGCCCCTCCAGGAGTGAGTCTGTGATTCAGACCAAACTCAAGACTGTTACCTGCATGCTTAGGATACTTGATTAAAGACAAGCTGCACATCTATTTTAATCCAATAGACTTCTTCTAACTAAACTATGTCATTCCAACCCCTGCAAGGAATATATTAACCACACGACTGGTAGCATTCCTCATGTTTTTCAAAAGTCACTTTCAGATGTTCCAAGAAATGTAAGAAATCTATGAAAAGATGCCATTTGAGTAGAGGTTTAGTGCCAGTGCCTTATTAAGGATGTCAGATTTTATCACAACTCTCCATCTGCATTAAAAGAAGCAGAGAAATCAGCAGCAAGGAAACTGTGGAACAGAATGTGGTTTATTTTAGACAGGAATTGCATTTCTTATGCTATACCTTTTCCACCTCTAAATGCTTTCAAGATTCATATTCTGGAGGAAGATAGGAAGTGTATCAGCAGCTATTAATTAGTTCTCTACTGGCCTGAAATCACCTTCAGTTTCTAAGTGTGAGCTTAAGCATTTAATGTATGTCTGCATTCTGATTCATTAATTTCTTTACTATCTTTAAGACAACACTTGGAATACTAGTAGTTTTCAAGAGTGCAGACACAAGAATAGTACAACTGATCTTAAACTGAGGTTCTAGCACATGCACTCAATTTGAATAATAAAATTTTAGATAAGCATCACAGTTAGTAACTTTTTAAAACCCATTTTAAAGCCAAAAATTTGGATGCAGCTTTACAAAAAAGAGGAATTAAAATGATTTCCCCTTAGATATCTAAATTATAGCACTAAATCCATAAAAGAAATATTAAGTAGTTTGTAGAATTAATTTTGTCTTTTATCCTTTCAACACAATCTTGAAACATGAAACAGGACCTCTGAAAAAAAATCTGTGATCTGTTAACAAATTCATCAGTTTGTACCCTGAAGACCACCAAGTTTTTTTCTTCATTACTTACATGAGTCACTGCTATACTTCAGAATACAGAAAGGGAAAAAAAAAAGTCTGCTTCTTACAGTTCCAAGACTGAAACAGACCAGCCACTTTCTCAGGTCACATATATCCTATACCCTACATTTTGGAAACACCCTGACAAATAACATAGAATTGAAGGCCACAACTCAACCTCTTTAAATTAGGTTGCCAGAAGGCATATAAAAACTTATCTGAGATTTAATCCCACCTACACTGAAAACAGTTTATTCTGGAACTGGATCTAACGTATCTCCCCAGAACAGTTGGAAGGATTAGACTTATGCAAAGCTTTTCTTCCCTCCCCCCCACGCTGCAGGTAACTAGACAAACATAATACACTTAAATCTGTAAAAATGTTAATTCTAAAATTCTGAACAGAAATAAAACTCTACAAATGAAAATGTAAGCTCAGGGGTGACCCAGCGTTAAAAGTTACAGCTGAACAAAAACAACAAAGGAATCTGTCGCTGGATCCACCCAGGTATATCAGCCACACAAATGGGACTCCCTCTAAAAGACTAAACTTGGAAAAACTGACCCTATCCCGAGTGTTCATGGTATCAGACACGCTGCCTGCAATCGCAAACGGGGCAGTCGGAAAGTGTGCCTCTACCCTCCTGTTTTTGCACCCTCTCTAAACAGTATATTATAAAACTTCAACCACACCCACCTATGATGTCACTGCCATTACACAACCTGTCCCCCCTCCATGCCTGTCGGCTTATGCAACTGGGCCCGGCCTGCTGGGAATTGTCTTGGTGACACTTAAGACTGAAAATAGGTCTTTCTCGGGAAACAAGGTTAAATACAGCAACATCGTTTCTCCTGTCTGGGCATCAGCGGTTACTGGAAACAAAACCAAATCCCACAAAGTCTTCTGTAAACAGGTCCCACGAAAGCACGTGGGGAGGAGAAACCAAAATAGATGAAGCGGAGCACGCTGGACGCTCCTCCACGCCTCCGAGTGTACCCCACTAGGAAGCTTGACGCTCAGCTGAGCTCCGAACAGCTGCGAGTCCCGCCGTCGGTCCCTCCACTCCAGCAGCTCACGAGGAGGTTCATTGAAACCTCTCAGCAAACTCCAGAAAACTTCCGACGCTCTTTATGGGTCCCTTTTCCATCACTGCCGGCCTCAGTAGCAGGAGAAAGCGACTGGAGAGTAGGAGGGAGATGCACACCCACCTGCCCCGCACACCCGCCACACTTCAGCCCCCCGAACCCCGCCGTGCGCTGCTGCCAGCTCCTCACTGTCCCGCCGGGACGCGGAGCGAGGCGGCACCGGCTCAGGCTCGCAAAGCGACCCCGCTCCGCACAAGCCTTACCTGCTCGCAGGGCATGGCTGGCGGCCCCCAGAGCCTCTCGGAAGCGGCCCTGAGCCAGCAGCTCCTCCAGCCGCCTCCCGGTCCTCGCCCTCTCGCACTCGCCCGGGAACCACTTCTCCGCCAGCTGGCTGAGGACGACGCTGGTCCGCAGCGGGGCAGCGGCCGTGCTGGTGCCCCCCGCCGGCAGCAGCCAGTCCCGGCAGCGGCGGCAGCGAGCCCGCAGCTCCCTCCGGAGACAGCGGCGGCAGTAGGTGTGCCCGCACGGGACGGTGACCGGCTCGCTCAGGAACCTGCCGCAGCCGCAACAGCGCAACGGCCCCTCGGCCGCTCCTCCGCGCTCCGCCGCGGCCCCGCGCTCCCGGCTCCGGTTCGGCCCCTGCCGCAGGCGGTAGTTCAGCACCAGGCAGTCCACCAAGGTCCCGAGGCGTTGAGGTCCGGCGAGGGGGCCGAGGCACAGCGACGCCAAGGACGCGCCCACCACTTCTTTCGGGCAGCTCCCAGGCACCGGCCGCTCGCCCAGCCGTGGCGGCGGCGGCTCCCGTTCTCCGTCCCTCTCCTCACCCGGAGTCGCGCTGCCGCCCGGCTCCGGCGATACCTCCAAGCCCAGGGTGACGGGAGAGAACGCCATGGGCTGCCCGGCTCCGGCGAAGGGGGGTGGGGGGTGTGGCGCTCCCGTTCACGCTCCCGCTCCGTCCGCCGGGCTCCGCTCCGCTCGGCTCCGCGCGCGACGCTCAGGCACTGGCGGCGCGGGGAGGAGGAAGCGAAGCACCCGCGCGCGCGGGAAGGGGGGGGGTGGAAAGAGGGAGAAATCACGTGCGCGCCTTTACGCGCGCGACCCGAGGCCAAGATCCCGCCCTGCGAGCAGAGGAGGAGGAGGCGACGGCGGCGGCAACGCGCGCGCACCCCCCGCGCTACCCATCCCCTCCCCTTTCAAACCTCTTCGCCGCGCGCGCCCTCGCCCCGCCGCCTTACATAAAAGCGCTACGTCACCTGACCGCCGCGCGCGCCGGCCATTGGAGGCCGCCGACGCGGCGGAGGGGGCGGGGCGGGGCGGGGCGGGGGGCGGGCACGAGAGGGAAGGAGGTTACAAAACAGCGCTGCGTGCGCGGGGGGCGGCCGCTGCTGGGAGGCAGGCGCGAGGCGGGCGGGGCGGGGAATGTCGCTCCCTCCCTCCTTCCGCGCCCCTTTTCTCCCGCCCCCTCAGCGCCCCTTTACTCCCGCCCCGGCGTGGATCCCCGAGCGCAGAATTTCCCGTTTTTCCCCCCACTGGGGTTGAGAGAGAGAGCGCACGACGCGGCGGGGAGGGAGCGAGCGCCTTAGCGGCGCCCGGGGGCGGGAGGTAGTTTGCCGGGGAAGAGGGCCGGGCCTGTGGGCTCCGGGTTGGCTCCTGGGACCGGCGCTGCTCTGAGTGAGGAGCGGCTGCTCTGGTGAGGGAGGGCGGCCGCGGGGGTTGGGCGTTGGCAGCGCTGGCTGGTGGAAGGGAGGTGGGGTTGGTGGCCGAGCGGGGACGGGTGGAGTCGGCAGGGCGAGGAGAGGGGAGTCCAGGGAGCATCCGAGCGCCTCGACGTGGGACGGAGGGGGACCTGTAGCTGCTGCCGCCCCGAAGGCTTCACCTGGCCGAGGGAATTCACCTTCCGGCGGCTGGCGCTCGCACTAGTCCCCGGCCGATGGGTCTGGCCTCTTTTTATCTTTTCTTTTTTTTGGGGTTTTTTTTTTTCTGCCTCTCTGTTTTAGTTTTTAATGGAGAACGCGATAAAAATTCCAAGATTAAGAAAAAGCTCTATGTATTTTTGATATATTTCTGTTTCCTCCTCTTTTCTTGAATGCTTGCAGCACTTTGGGTAGCAGCCCATAGGATAGGGACTGATGCTCTTGTTGTTTAGACGAGCTGTGCATGTGCAGTGCCATCGCAGCCAGTCGGTGCATTAACCCTTATGTTTTCTACAAGTTTAGGGTAGTAAGTTGAGTGCTTCTGGGCAAGTACCTGATCTGTTTTTGCTAAACTAAGTAGTAGTCATGGTGTATTTTTATGGGGAAATGTTCAGCGTTTCCTGATCCACACCAGCCTCTAATGAAAGCTTAAAGTCTATTGCAAAAGTGCTGTGTTACGTACAGTTGCCACAATGCCTTTTTCTTGTTTTTGTTAGAAGGCTGTTACATCCAGAAGTCTTAGGTAAATATAACAATTTCTCTAAAATCTTCCAGGAAAGGCACTTACATCAGCAAAGTTATTTTTTGGCTTTTGGAAAGGAACAAATCAATATTTGTCTTCAGCTGTATTTAATAAACAGCAGGCTGGAAGATGTTGCTGAAAGTTACTTGGGCTGTAGGCAAAGGTACCATGACTAGAAATAAACCAGGTACATCTGGATTTACATCCAGGTGTTTTGTCTGAGATCAGCCACTCTAAACTGCATACTTTCCCTTTAGATTAACTTTCAAATTCCTAAAGATATGTTCCTGAAGATATGATAACTGAATTGAGGAAGATGTGGGTAGGAAAGATAGTCTCTTAGGGTAATTAATGAAAAAGTTGGGTTAGAAAATGACAGTTTAAGGAAAGATGCAAAGTGAAAGAGGTGTCTGTAGAGTGAACTTGCATGGTGGTGGCATGAGGCAAAATGCTTTGAATTGATATAAATAGTTTGAATGGGTTGTGGGTTCTGTTTTAGGCATGACTAAAGCAGAAGGTGTGAATTGACCCATCACAGGCTACCAGGGAGACAAGCAGACAAATTTGACAGAAGTAAAACTGAAAGTGGTACAGTGGGGCATTATTAATGAGAATAGTAATTTCTTATGCATTTCAGATTAGATTATCCATGGAAATGGAGAGGAAAACAAAGACAGGACAAAGTTCTTGTGGGACTTCCTTAACAATCTGGAGTTAGGACAGTAAAGTTGTCCCCTGCAGGAACAACTGAAAATAAGTAGAAATTAAAATCTTTTTCCATCAATGCCATTTCCAGTGATTCCTGAAGAAGTTCATCTACTAGCATTTATATTGATGATTCAAGCAATATTGCCAGCTGCAATCAGCTTTTTGCTTTTCATAATTCTCAGTGTACAGGAACAAAATACATCTTTGCCAGCCTTGGGATCGTGGAGCAGAAGAGTTGAGATTTTTCCCATCACCTTTCACTAAAAAGCAATTAACAGTGGAAGAAAGCTGGGGTGAAATGGGTGGAGTGTGGACCTGATGCTTTGCAGTGCTCCCACCAGTTGTAGAAAGGTCTCTTTAGTTAGTACTTTACTTCTGAGCATGCTCTTCCTGCTGGCAGCATTTACTGTCCCTGAAACCCCTCACTGCCTCCTAATGCTTGTGATACATGGCTGTTCTCTACTTTCACAGTTGCCCTTGCTGTCTTACATCTCTCTTGGAAACTCAGGGCTTCCATGCATCAAGAAAAAAAAAAAGCCTAACTTCAGGTAGATGAAAGCTTTTTCTTTGTGGTTGTAGAAAGTGAAATTTATTAGATTAAAGGTACAGATTTTGTTCTTAAATACATGTCAGCACTATGATGCAAGAACAGAGGGAATCTTCTGCATATAAAATAGTTTTGGAGCCTGTCTGGTTTCAAGAAGATTATAGAGAAGAATCCTTTATGTAAAAATAGTCACTTGCATCAGGAAATCCCTGAGACGTAGATCTTTGGAATTTGGCAGATGATTTGGGGAGGAATCTTGGCTGTGTATTCACCTTGCCCTTATTCTCTAGGCATTCATTTTTATTACTGTTGGAAACACAGTCTAGGCCCAGTGGCATCTTGGTTTTATCCTGGGTGGTCATTCTTACATCTTTAAACTATGGTTTGATTTTGGTGTATTAGTTCACCTATTTAAGAAAAGGAGTAAAAAGAAAAAAAAATAAATTCTAATATTTCACTGTCACCATCAGGATTTGATAGTTACATAAGAAAGAGGAAAAAAAAAGACATGCAACTTTTTCCTAGATTAGATAACACAGGCAGCTCCACCACCACTCCAATCAAAATAGTGCACATGCAAAAATGCTTTGATTTATTTATTTTTTCTTCTCTTGTAGGGTCAGAATAATGACACTTGAAAACAAAACAAGCCCAAATACTATTGCACAGTTCACTTAGGCCATTCTAAGGAAGACTTCAGGGATTGTCCTTTCCATTCCTACCAAGGAGATGTATTTTACAGCTGCTTATGTAAGGCTTGACTGTCCTCGTTTGCAAAGGTACCTGCAAAGTCCTATGCCATCAACATGGTGAAGTACATTCCTTTCTTATCCTTTTTAAGCCATTGATTTGATGTTTCAGTAATCAACCCAATTAAACATGAAATGACATTAAAATAGTGGTTTAAGTTGTATTTGACACAGCTTTGGGTAAATTATACACAGTTATTCTGATCTAAGATCTTCAGAACTCTACAGCAGTATAAAAACAACCAAGCAACCAAACATGAACTAACAAAAACTAACCCAGGATAACAGAACAGGCAGTGGGCTTAAAAAATAATACTTGTGTGCTGGAAATCTGGAGCTCAGCCCCATTTTTACAGTCTCAGCTTATCCCAAGAGCCCCATTTTTACAGTCTTTCTTGGTTTATATCCCAAGAAAAAGTAGTAAAACTAGTATGCTAAGAGAAATACAGAGTAATGGATTTCTGGCTGGTTTTCCTCTTGTTTCTTGAAAGGTAACTAGCTAGCTCTCCAGCTGTTATAACTTTTTGCCAAGGTATGTGTGGCAAAGGCAAATAAAATTACTTGGAGAAATAATAAATTAGGCAAATAAGTGATACTTTACAAAACCAGACAAAAACAAACCAAAAGACATAATGTTACTGAGAACTGTTCTACTGAGAAGGTATTAATACCTTTTCTTCTAGAAAAGAAATAAAAAAAAAACCCAAACCAAACCAAAAACTAACCCCAACAACAAAAAAATATATAAAAGAAAGCAATTCTTTAATGGCTTTTGAGACCTTAGCTGATGCTGTTTGAATTGCTTCAGCC
The DNA here is from genome assembly GCA_025447755.1 of Corythornis vintsioides. Classification (NCBI taxonomy): domain Eukaryota; kingdom Metazoa; phylum Chordata; class Aves; order Coraciiformes; family Alcedinidae; genus Corythornis; species Corythornis vintsioides. The sequence goes on from JAOEGS010007654.1 coordinate 34,234, forward strand.
CTGGCTAAGAAATAATGAATGCTCAGAACCAGCTTGGTTTTGTTTTGTTTTGTTTCAGTTTGTTCTTTGTTGCTTAGTAGACCTTTGGGGCTCTAGTGGGGTAGTTCCTGCAGGCAGACTTTTGAATGGAAAAATGCTCAGCATCACTGCAGTAAAACAAATACTGACTGACCTTTGGTTGTGCAACCCAGTGTTGGGCAGAAATTGGCTTTGAGGGAAAAAAAAAAAAAAAAGTCAGGTATGAGAGGCCACAAAGCTGCATTTGCAGCTTGGTTAATTCTCTGAGGTGAGCTGGCCAGGGCTATATTCCTCCAACAGTCTCTAGCATTTCTGTACAGCACTGCAGGATGGGTTTTCCAAGGGATCTCAGTTGCCTTTGAGAAAACTGAAGCTCTGGGTTATGAGTATTTGAAATAAAGCCCTTAGTAAGTTACCTAATTACTCTTATTAATTACATATGCACTGGTGAGTATAAAAAAACCCAACTACACAGGATAAACTGTTAACTACATGTTAGAAAGATAAGTATCTCATTAAAAATAAGTAGGGAGGCAAAACATAATAAAATACTTAACCAGGTAAAACAGAGAGAGTTTATTGCCTAGATCCAATAAAGGATTTAAGTACCTAAGGCAGGATTTGGGGAGAATTCAGGTGTGTAAGTCCAAAAATGTGATCTGAGAAATCTCCCTCAGCTGCTGCCTAACCCAGGAGATGCCTAAAATCAGAATATTCTTCCTTGACTGTCATTTGTATCTCTAGAGTGTCTGGGATTTTATTTCTGTGTCTGTTTGGTGTGCAGGATCTGGAGCAGTTTACATTGGATTTTAGGAGAAGTTTCTTCAAAGAAAAGGTCATTAATCCCTGGAGCAGGCTGCCCAGGGAAGAAGTAGTGCTGGAGTCCCAATCTCTGAAGCATTTGAAATATGTGTAGCTGTGGCACTTAGGGACATGGTCTAGTGGTGCCCTGGCAGTGCTGGGTTAACAGCTGGGCTTGACACATCTTGAAGGTGCCTTCCAAACAGGATCACTCTATGAGTCTATGATTCTATTCTGTATGGGAGGCATTTGTTTTCTCACTTCCTTGTGTTCTCTGGGCTGTAATTTAACACATCACAGCAAGCCTTGCTCTGTTGTTTTGGTTTTTTTTAACAGAATGGTAATGGGATCCTACCATTAAGAGGGGACTCACACCTGGAGTTGTAAGTACACTGTGGTGTCTGTGTCTCAGCCTGAGTTAGGTTTCTAAGGAGTTATGATAACACTGCTGCATTTCTTTCAGACTAGCATTAGACAACTGTGATGTCTCAGGATGGTACCAAACTTTATCCTATGTGCTGTATAGCATATGTTGGTATTTTTTGATTGTTTCTCAGGAAAGGAAAAACAGGAAACTGAAACCCAGTTTGCAGACCTGTATTTTTAACTGTCTGATTAACTCATTCCTTTGCTTGTACTGGGACTGAATGTATTCCCTTCTGAAATGCTACACAGTTGTCACACTTGATATTGGCATGTTTGGATATCTGTGGATGTGTTTGTGTGGATATTAATAGCAACTGCCACTAATGAATGAAGTTTTGTAAATCTTACAATAATACTATGAAACTGTGGAAATATGTTGGCTATACTTGGAAAAACCAAGGAGTGGAGTCACTAATTTCCCTGTTTCCATGTTCATTGGATTTTTCTTTTCCCAGGTATCATGATGTTGTTGTGAACTCTAAATGATAGCTGAATGTTTCTAGAACTGCAGGAAAACAAATTTAAAAATGTGATCAAGAAGATTTTATTTTCAATTTCTCAAGTTTAAATGAAGCAATTTAGCTCTAGATATGACATGAGCTGTATTTCTCTTTTCTTTAGGAAGAGAATCTTGGGACTGATTGGACTCCTTCCTTCTGCCACTGTTGCCTGGTAGGAGACTACAGATTTATAAAATAGCTCAATATTCAGTAGACTACATAATCTTAATACATTGTAATTATTCAAATAGTAATGTACTTACAGTATGAGATAGTAAAAGAGATACAAAGCTGAATAATCTGTTCCTTATTCTTAAAGTTCTTAGTGCAGTACAGTGAATAATGAACAAAAAGCTGAATAATAACTAAGGAGGTACTAAAAAGCCTTTTGTTAAAGATGGATTTTTTTTGAAATAAAAATTGCTCACTAAAAGTGTGCAAAAACCAAGTAAGTCAGGTTTTTTTCAGTTTATCAGGATGTTTTCCATCAGCTGAAAGTTGCTGGCTAACAATTGTGTTACAGATTTTTTTTTTTAATAGGTGTTAATGTAGTCACATTAAAGAAAAAATACAAGATTATTATTTTCAAAAGAATGTACAACAGAAGTAAGAGACAATGGTTAGGATATGTGTTCTGTGTTCTGATTTAATAGTTAAAGGAGAATTATTTGGTATCTCTATATATTCACTAATATTTTCTGTTTCCTTGTGTGTATATATAGATATTTTCTAATATATTTTGCTGTTGTTGTATGTTTTGCATCTACTTATGATCATCCTCTGAGATAAGTTATATTGACACATATTTAGTGTTGAATACATTTTGCCAAATAGGAGAGTTCTCTTAATTTCTAATAGTGCTGTTCATTCTTATACAGAGGGGGGAAATTACAGTCATTACATCATTTTTGCATTGCAAGTTTGCCTGTATTATAAAACCAAACCTTAGGCCAAGAGAGAATGAAGAATAAAAACTTAGTATGTTTGATATCTAGCCTCTTGAAAAAAACCCTTTTTTTTTGGACAATCAGTAATAGATTTGGAATTAAATTCAGAGTATCAGTCATTTAAAATATACTTTAAGAAATGCATCTAGAAATAAAATACTTTGCAGCCTACTTAGAGTGGTATGTGAGGAAAAAAGAATATTTGTTAGGACTGGACTTGGACTTCAGGCTGGATTGGGATTTAATGCTATTGACTGTGATTGTTAATAATTTTGCCTACAGCCAGCATACCTCAGTGTTCAGAAACTCAGGGAAACTCACTGAGTTTCTAGATAGTGAATGATAACATGGACAGTCTAAAAATTCAAAAGGAGTTGATACAATAAAAAATTATATTTTCTTGTTCTTCTTATGTTCACCCTTTAGGATCATAGGAGCAACTTTTGTTGTCTAAAATATTTCTCCATCAAGTTCCATAGAGTTTGAATGTGTATCTGCTTTTTCCTTACTGAGTAACTTCCTTCAGAGCTTTTAGAGTGTTGGGCAGTTATTTCTCATCAGTGAGAACAGACAATATGTGACTTTTCTTCAAAGACTGTGAACAGTGCTCTTTGCTAAATGTAGTGTTCTGTGAAGAAAATCTGAACTGGACCAAAAGTGATGACTTTAATCGAGGTGGCATAAAATACTTCTTTAATTAAATGGCCTAATTGGCAATAATTTACCTCTTAGCAGCAAGATGAATATTAGTTTATTCTGGCTATTCCATATGCCCCTTCTACTTTGGCTTGAACCATTTGCTTACTATTGCTTACATCCTATATGCTTCTCAAACATTAGTAGCATCACACAGCAGCACGTTGTCCATTACAGACTGAGATATCACACCTTCCTACAAGCACACTGCACAGAATGTGCACCTTTATATTACTGCTGCCAAAGGCAGCAGATGCCAGGGTTGAATTTGGAGACCATTTTTTCTGATTATTTCAGCAGAGCCTGGAATCATACAGAAGAGAAGTGAGCACTCTCAAATTCTTTGTTTCAGCATGATTGTGTAAAGAACATTTAGTGTTTCAGGCTTTCTCCTACCTTTCTCCTTTACCATATTTATAAACCAAGATAAATGTGTATCTAGTCTTTGGCTGTTGTCCACAAAATCTCTATGCAGAGACAAAATAACTCCTCATTTAATTTCCCTTTCCTGAAAAAGAAGGATAAAACTTCTTGTTTCTCCTTAGATGTGCACTGCACAAAAACTGTCCATGCAGTGGTACAAAGTTTCATTCATATGACTCAGGGCTGATCACACTTGCTCATAGATGACCCTCTGGCAAGTAGCCCAGTCCCATGGGCATGTCTGTCTTTTGTTCTGTCCTCATCATACTATACATAAGCATTATATTTTAGGTTGTTTTTTTAAAAAAAAATAATTTGTATCACTCAGAAATTGATTGTCCAAAAGGGTTTTCACAAGAGCTGAAAGACTGTGATAAGCCCATGTATAAGAGTAATTTTTAAATCTCATAATATATTCTGTTTACCTTTAAACTCTAAAAAATCACAATGCTTCAAATGAGCAGCTTGTCGTGCTGGTTTTCAGGGTTTTGCTGGCATGCTGCATCTGTTCCACATTTGCATTTTGCTGGGCTGGTATTGGTAGATCACCTCACCTCACACCCCAGTTCTTGGCTGTCATTCACTGAAGAGCTGAACACCAGACAGGCTGTTGTCATTGTTTTCCTCTGTGACACGTTGCAGAGCTTTCTTCTTGCAAAGAACTTGTTTTGTGTCTTGGGGCTCTCAACGGTGGAGAGAGGGTGTCAGGTCTCATCTCCTGTAATATTACATCCTCCTGCTGGTACTGCTGTAGCATCCCAATTCCTCTCTGTAAATCTAAGCCAAAGGTTAGCTATGTGGACTAGATGTAAATATTTATCATTAATTGTATAAGTAGAAGGTGCAACATGTTTTTATTTAGGATTTATTAAAAAAAAAAAGGTGGTGGTTTGCTTTTTTTTCTGTAATTCTTCTTTCAATACCTGGATTACCTTGATAAAAATGGTGAGTGGAATACTCTTTATATTTACAGTACTGAGGTCTGGGGACGAAGACTCCCAGAATTCTTGAGTTCTGTAGTGTCATTAACAAAATTAATAGTCAGGCCAGTAAATGATTCCAGGCTTAAAAGCAGGTTATACTGGTTGTAGGGTTGATTCATATCTTCAGCAGAGCAGCTAAGTAAACTGTTAATGGTTAAGTAAACAACAATGCACCAGAATGAAACGTTTCTGAATTAACTACATGCTGATAGATGACAGTCTGCTTGTGAAGAATGCTGAAATGTGAGCAGAGAAGGCAGCAGACTGTGGTCTAATTTATCCAGATGGCTTTCTTGTTGAAAAAGGCTTACACTGTAAGAGAAATACCAGGTATTTGAAGAGGGAAATTAGGAAATATAAAAATTTTGAGGGAAGGAGGTGGAAGCAAAAGCGTTTAATGCACATTTTCCAAAGACATACTGCAAATATCTTTGTTTATATTTACACTGTTAGGACTCAGCTGTCCCTCTTCTCCTTGAAATCACCTCTTTCCAGATGGTGTAAAGCTGGCAAGTTGTGGATGTGGCTACTTTCTGGTGTGACCAAAAGCAAAATATAGGTTGTGTTCACATTGCATATTGGTTACATTTCCCTGTGTCCACAGTGATAACTGTAAGGACCCTCTGAACCTCCTTTTCCTGCCCCAAACAGAGTAATATGAGTGGGAACATGCACTGGTAAATGGGAAACAAGTCTTCAGTCTTGGTACTGTTTCATTTTGAGCCAGTGACTACCTTTCTGTAGATCTCAAGAGAAAGCCACAGTGCTTTTAGCAGTTCTTGCTGCAAATAACAGTTTCTGCTAGGAATGGCTGTTCTAACAAATCTTGCTTTAAAAAGCATCTTTTTTTAAGGTGATTTACCTAAGAAATAGCAATGCCTGTAGAATGATTGATCATTGTTTCTAAATAAGTACTTGTACAGTATCCTTGTCTTAGGACTTTCTAGTCAGTTGTGTTTTTTGGAAAATATTGTTTTTCAGAATGCTGGGTTTTACCTTGGATTCCACTGTTGTTGCCACTGCAAACAGCATTCCTGTAATTCTCATGTCATTATCCTTTGACATTAAAATACAGACATGTTACATGTATATGTACCTGTGAGCAAAGTATTTACAACCTTTTTAAAAACAGTTTGCAGTAGCTTCTGCAAGGCTTAGTATTTTCTGAAACAAAAATTAAGTAGCCTTAAGAGAGTAATAAGTGCTATTAAATGTGAGAAAAAAAAAATCACTGTTAATATTCAGTATTCACTGTTTAATAAACTAGTTGGAAACACTGTTTCTGATGTGGTGGAGAAAACAAAATATCATAGATTGAAATTATGTTTAGTTTTCCCACTAGAAAATTGGCAGTTAACAGCTGTGATATTTGTAAAAAAAAAAATCTTTCAAGCAAGAAACTGAAGTCAGCTCTATTTGCACAAAACTAATGTTCTAAGATTTTAAACAGTTTTTTAATCTCTTCTCATCATCCATAATGCATCTCAGAAGCTATCTGTTTTAGGGTACAAAAGAGCTGCACTTCTAATAAAGTGAAGATAAAGAAAAAAATAGATTGTTGACAACCTTTCAGATAATTAAGTATGGGAGGTTTTAAAAACTGCATATTTTTTTTATTGAGGAGATTAATTTTTTAGCAGAACAGTGTATTTATTGAAAACAACAGAAAGAATAAAGTTTTTTAGTAACAGGGAGCAACAGATTAATTTTTTTAACTGTTTTCATTCCTTTATGCATAACTGTTTCTGTCAGACAAGAATTTTAATAAATAACTGTACCTTTATATCTAATTCCCCTTAGTTTGTCTTCCAAGTTTGAATTTCATGACTGCCACAGCACAGTTTCCATACTTGATCTGCATCATCCCCCCACAAGGCAGCTGAGTTCTGGGTCACCAAAGCTTCATTCATATTAAAGATGATGGGAATTTCAGGTGGTAGTTAAATCTATGGAATTCTTTATGCTCAAACAGGAAAGTATCCTAAAAGCAGGTACAGATGCTTTTAAGTGGCTGACTTTTGTCCTTGTGTACTCACTCCATCCTCTGGTGGCCTCCAGTTGTGTTGGGGCAGAGCAGAATGGGACACGGTAGCAATGGGAGTCCCTGTGCAGTTTTGTTCCTTCTGCCCCCCTCTTACCTCAACCATTGTATCTGCACAGGTGCTAGAACAACAAAATACCTGGTGTAGTCACAAGCTGCCAGCTGGTTTTGCACTAGAGACATTTCCCCACAACACTGTCTCTGAGCCTGGGCAAAGGGCAAAGATGCCAAGGATATTTGTTAGGCTGTTGGGAGCAGATGCTGCTTCTTCCATGTCTGTGCAGCCCGAGCTGCAGCATCACTGTGTACAGCCTGCAGTCCCTTCCTCTTGCTGCTTTGCTGATGATGAGGTGGAAAGTGTTGGAAAGCACAGACTGGTAGTTGCTGTGGAGTCATCAGTGGCTCTTTCCAGTTATTAATTTCATGCCCTCTTCCTTTTTTTTCCTACTTTACAGCTTATGCAGCTTCAGAAGTACAGTTTGTTTTCTAATATTTGCTCTGGCTTTCTAGGCACAGCTCATTTCCTCTCCCAACTTCCATCTGTTTTATATGACAAGCCCTTTCTGGTTTCCTGAACTTCAAACAGTATAAAAGTGTTATGAGATAGATCTTTTTTTTTTTTTTTTTTTCAAGGAACAACTGCTTGCAGGAATAATAGTAGGAAGTGCTTATGTAGGAGTATGGTGGGAATTTAAATTTATTTTGACATGCTAGTGATTGACAGTGAATGATGTTTGGAGTGATCTTTTGTACAGTTGAAGTGGAGTTATGCTGATGGTTTTGCAACTGTGAAGATTTCCAAATTTCTCCCAATATATGTACAGCTACAAGGTGACACCACTGCAGAGAAGTGTTAGAACAAGAGCTCATGGGAACAAACTGAAATAATTAAGAAAAAAGCTTTTTACTGTGAGGGTGGTCAAACTCTGGAACAGATTGCCTAGAGAACTTGTGGAATCTTCATCCTTAGAAATATGAAAAACCTGATGATAGGGCCTGAGAAACCTGCTCTAGTTCACTCTCCTTAGAGCAGAGGGTGGACCAAAGACCTCCAACAGTCCCTTCCAGTCTCAACCAGTCCATTACTCTGATGTTGTAAGGTAAGAATGCAAAATCTTTTTTAAAGTAATGTGATAATTCCCAGGAGTATTGTTCTGACTTCACACAGTTTGTGATTCAGTGACTTACTGTGTTCTGTTGTCATTTTATTAACCTTTATTTATTACAAAGGATGTAAGTGTAAATGATGCATGCAAAAAAAAGACACCAAAATCATTGCTAATTAATAGCTCCAGTTGTATAGTCACTAATTAGAAATATTTTGAGTAATAATGAGATGAATTTGGGGTTTTTTGAAGCCTGTAAACTTCAAATGACTTAATGGTGCTAGGGATTTGACACATCACATCTTATATCTGACATAAAATACAAACTAAAGCACAGTGAATAGGTTAGATCTATATTTAAATATTCTATAAACCCAAACCCTATGATAATGGGAAGTTGAAGTTACTTCAGCCTCCAACCATCAAGCAGCTGTCTCTGGCCTGCTCTTTGCAGAGTCTCAGAATTGCTGGGCACCTGCTTGTTGGCAGGATAATCTGTCTGGCAGGAAGGAATTGCTGGGAAGCTTCATCATTCTGTAGCAAGGCTTTTAAATGTGTAGAAGCAGCCTGGGACTGTGCAGGTGAGGAAAGGGCCCTTTTAGATGACAGTTCTATACAAAATTTTTGCTGTACAAAGAAATCTCTTGAGACTGGAAAAATACTATTCTCCTGTTTGATGAATGAAACTCTGTTCCTCCAAAGCAAGCATATAAGTAATAAACATATTTTCTCACAAAAAGGATAGTTTCAGGAAAAGAGGATTAAAATTCTTGGAAAATCAGCGAGGTAGCTACAAGTTGTCAGGTGATTATATGGCCTTATGTAAGTGCAGTATTTGGTGTCCAGCCAAGTATTTCTAAAACTTATAGGGCAACTTCTGTTCACATTTACTCCAGCATAAATCTGAAAATACTTAAAAAAAAAATAAATCAGAGTACCTTCAGTGATGGAAGTTATGCATTCCAGGATCCTGATGGATTGCTTATGCTCTGTTGTGTTGCCTCTTCAACAGATGTAAGGGTGGTTGAAGGCTTGTGAATGTGAGTTTAATTTTAGTTTTAGAATTTTAGTTTAAAGCCCTCTTCACCAGCTTAGGAAGACTGTGACCAATGACCCTTCCTTCCAAAGAGATTTATGAACTGATGTTCAAGAAGAACAATTTTAGGTTACAACAGGATGAAAGATGTCACAGACATCTCAGGAAAGGAAGCCAGAATATGCAAGAATGTATTTGGAAATGTGTTAGCTTTACTGAGAGTGCCAATTTGGACAGCAGAGAAGCCCTGGAATGCCTGCCAGGATATATTCTATATTCACTGTCCTCACTGGGCTTTTAATCACTGCAGTTGCCCACCAGGCAGCATCAGATGAGTCATGAGAACCAAAGAATACAACTTGACTTGAGAGAATACAGAATATGAACCCTTTCTGAGACATTCCAACTGCCATCTGTATGTTTTTCTGATGAATGGCATTGTAATTCCTTTTTGTGCCAAATGAATAAAGTATTTTCACCACACAGATACTGTCTCCTCCAGCACCTATTACATGTTGACTACCAAGCACAAATCTTTGCAGTGAGACTTCACTCTGCCAGTTGGAAACCTATCCAATGAATTCTGGTTAGAAAACTAATGCCAAAAGAAATATAGGCCTGTGGTGAGAGACTGGGTAATCAAAACCCCCCAGCTTTCCAGGAGCTTATGAAATGCAACTGTGTTCATTACTACCAAATTAGTAAGTGTGCATTAGCAACCAGTTGACTCAATCATGGGGAGATGTACAAGCTGAAAATGTGTAACAAAGAATGATGGCAAAGAGGAGGATGGTATGCTAAGAGCATTTCAATGAAGAACAGGAAGAGAATAAAGAGAAGAATTAAGATGTTGAGCAATTTTCTAGTGTTTTAGAGGAAGCTTACAGTACATTTGATTTCAGTAAGGAAATTAAGTTACTTGTTAACAGTCTAAGTAATGAGTATGTATTCTATGCTTACAGTAAGAACTCTTTCTAATTAATACCCAATCTTTAGAAAACAATCTTTTTTTTTTTTAAATAAAGATGGTTACAATATCTTAACTACCCTTTAAAAAAGTTTTCTTTATTGGCAAAGCTTAGGCGGGAGTGCCGACTTGGTGCGAGGGGT
>JAOEGS010007656.1:0-12968 GCA_025447755.1 Corythornis vintsioides
AATATATATATTAAAAAGACCAGGGAAAACTTACAATGGATTTTAAATCCTTTTGTAGTTAACCCTACCCTCAGTTTTCCCTTTGCACTCAATGTTTGCACTCAAAGCAATAAAGAAACATGTAGGCTTGAATTTTTAAAAAAGTTAAATTTAGGTGCCCAAATGCCATCAAGTCTGGTACTAGCAGGATGCCTACATCTTCTTAAATCTTTTGACAAGTCTCTTTGTTAGTGTGTTAGAAGGTGTAGCACGTGCTTTCCTCAGGTGTGCTCTGTCTTCTGCCCTTTTGGAGGAATTAAAAGGACCTTTAATTTTTTTTTTTAAATATCCCTAGCATATTTTAGGCCTGTAAATCAACCTTGAGATATCCATGCTACATATTACTGCCTTGAATAATGTTTTGCCTGAATAGCAGTTGCCCTGTCATTCGACAGTCTGAGGGAAATACCCTCTTTGTTCAAGTGCAACTTTTAAACCCTGCTTTACCCAAGTCTGTTTTCTGAGTTATGGTGCTGGTAAGACGCCATTTCATTTGTATAGCCTGCAATTGCTCTTGATTTCTGGCCAGGCAAGCAAGGTGGCTAGATGCTCTCCTCCATTTGGAGGTGCCTTTTGGTCTTGGGAAGCTGAGGGCAAAGCATCATTGGGTATTATAGAGTACAGGTGATGGTTTTTAGAGTCTGTGCCACATTTTTTTTTAACATGCAGGTGCCCATGTGCCTCTTGGTGAGCTCCCACAAAGCATCTCTGGGCTGAAGTATCACCAGGATGGAGGACTAGCTGGAATAAAAGGCAAAACATTTGGAAGAGGCTTGGCTAAAGGAGATGCGAGAGAGAAATTGTTGCATACCTTGGGGTGAATTCTAACCCTGCTGTGGGGATCTGCATAGTACAGGAAGAAGAGAAATTCAGGAGATTTTCCTTTTTCACCAAAAGTATCTGTTTACACCCATGTGTGGATGGGAACTTAGGTGCTGTTACTGGATCTGCATTTTCTGGCTTTAATTTGGACTTCACCATAGCCTTAGCCTGGGCTGAACTGGGATAAAGCAATAATTAACTCAGGCCTCTGTAGTGCTTTGTTAGTTTTCAGAATGGGCCATCAGCATTGTTGGGCTTCAAAACTCCAAGCTCTGCTCTTTGCTCCTTGAATAGGATGATTTTTTTTTTGTTGTTTTCTTTCCCCAGAAAGGATGGAGAATGATGTTTTCTGTACAAATCTCTTTTTCTTTGTTGTTGTATTGAAAGAGACTTGTGCAAGCTGACTTTCCACTTCCTGAGTTGCCACTGTTGGTGCTGTGTCTCCTGGACCCCACTGCCAGTGGCAGCAGCCTGCCCAAGACCAGTAACCACTAGCATCTTTTGGAACCCCAGGCCTCTGTTTAACACATTTTCTTTTGTGGGAGAATGTTTGTGACCCTGGTGGGAATTTTTAATTTACATGGATGCCTTATGATGATTGTCAAATTAAACTAAGCTTTGTGACAAGTTCAGCCTTTTGGGTGGTTTTTCAGTGTCCGTGCTATAGATGTGCATGGAAGGGCCAGCTTGGTACATAGTTCTGGAGTGCAGCATCGAGGGAGTTTGGAAGCTGATGAAAAGTTGCACAGCAAGAAGGTGGGGAGGTGGCAAAAGCAAATAATCAAAAGTAAATATGATTTATTGTTACTACAGATCAGCTGTGTGTTTGCAATACATGCATCAGAGCAGGGAAGTGCTGGCTGACCTCAGCTGTTTCCTGATTAAAGAACATGCGTTCCAAGTTAGTGCTGCTGCTTTCTCTGTGAGATCCCATCAGATGGCTATTTTCATAAGACATGATCTCTGAAACACAGAAGCAGAGCAAGATTTGTTTGAAAGTATTCCATGCATCATTCTTCATGTGCTTTTGCTCCTGAGAGCATTTTTATTTTGAAGAGAGAAAAAACTGGCAGCAAGTTTGTGGAGACAAGCCTTCCTTTTGTTGACAGAAAATGATGCTTCAGGCTACTTTCTGTCTTCATTTATAGTAGACTTCACATTGACAGGCAAATTAGATTAAGATTATAGAAAATATTATCTGCCTTATCTTTGGTACATTCATTTCTGATCTGTTAAAATAAGATTAGTGCAGCAAATCAGTTTTATTTAAGCAGATGCCAAGAGATAGGGTTATCTTTTTATGAAAATGAAAGCCTTTACTTTATTTCATTGCAGCCTTGATCAGGGCAGCATGGGATCTAGAAATATTACTTGTGGAAAAGCTCTGAAGAACAAAACCCTTTAATAAAATGGAATATTATAAAACTTTTTTTGCATTTCATCGCTATGTTGGCTAATGTTAAGTTTTTGTTAGCTACACTTACTACTCTATTAAGATTGTATCAGTAATTTTGCTGTTGTGACCCATTACAACATCCTAACCATGCACTGTTAACCAAGAACAATTCTAGCAAGCATCCCAAACATTCTGATTGAACCCTTTTTTTTGGTTTTTGTTTGTTTGTTTGTTTGGTGGGGTTTTTTGGTTGGTTTTTTTGTTTGTTTGGTTGGTTGGTTTGGTTTTTTTTCATTCTGCCACTCTGGTGACGTTGGCCATTGCCCGTTTTGGATAACACAGGACCTTCTGTACATCTGTGCCAAGCACATATACTGCACCATTCACTGAATTCCAGTACACTCCTTTAGGCTGTTTTCACTGTTTGTCTAAAGATAAAACAATCCAGTCAGCACTTAAAAATCCCAGGACACATGTTTTCACACTTTTTACTATAGATTGATAAAAGTTTAAAGTCATCAAATGTCCAACTTTGTGTATAAAAGAAACCATGGTAGAAATTACAGTGTGAGGTTTATCAAGCCAATTCCAAGACATGGAATTATTTTTCTGTTGGGAGAACCCAATCTCAATGACACTGAATTTGTTGAAGGCCCAGGTTAAGTTATAAGCTAGTGAGTACGTGCATTCCTAGAACTGCAAACTCAATTTCTAGTTTGGATTTTTCTGGTTTCAGCTTCAGCTCTCAAAGCTGCCACCTTGTTTGCAAAACATGAAGTGCTTACTGTTACTAACCTCTTTCCCATGTAAGTACCTCTTAATTCTTAAAGAAACCAGATGGGGTTGTTTGATGTCTTGCTGTAAGGTATGTCTTCCACACTATGTGTAGTGCTTTAGCTCTGGGGTGGAGTGTGAATTTTCAGTGTCCCTTTGAGTAGAAATTGCACACTGTTTCTCAACAACTTCCTCAAATACTGCTATGTATCCCACACCAACTTTAAAAGAACTTTATATTAATATTCTGCATTTATACTGTGTTCTTGTTAACTACAATAGTAATTGGGGCGCAAGTTAGAGCATGTCTTACATGGACATGGCAACCTTTTATAGTTAAAGGAGCATAGATAAAAGCTATTCCATACTCTGGAGGTGACTTTTCCCCCTCTACAGAAGAAGACTACTTGATAACATTATGACTGAGCTTCTTTGAACACTTCACTCCTTCTCAATGTGCGCCTTCTGCACTGGAAAATTCAAGTCTTAGACCTCTGATTTCTTGTCAAGAGAATTAGGAATATGTTGCACATCGTGTACTCTGTGCCCCATGAAGAAGACATTCTAATGTACTAGAGTCAAGGTCCACTCTAAAGTTTAAGAAATGGCATTGGACCCTTTTCCAAAAACACACTTACTGAGATGTGGGGTCTTAAGGAAGAGAGGGAGGTGATATTAAGAGGTGGAAGATGGGATATGTGATGCTTTTGTGATTTGATGGAAAGTCACAGGGATTAAATCATAATACTTGGTTGTCATTCCAAGTGTATGACCCTAGGAAGATGACCTAGGGAAGCATCAGCTTTGTGCATTGTTTCAACTTTAGTGTCTTGTAGCACTTTGTTCTGGTGTGCTGCGGTAGCCAGCATGGAAGTCTGGAGCTTGTGCTCTACCCCCAGCTGGGTCCGAGGTATGGAGGGAGATGATTGCGTAGCAGTGGGAGTCTTTCTCAGGCCAAGTCACTCAGTCTTTCTAGAAGAAGACTGAGTCTGTCTTCCCAGTACCAGAAGAGAGCACTGTGATATCAGGCTGCCTCTGGCTGATGAGAACCATCAGTCTTCTCTTGTACCATGCTCTTCTAAGCATAAACCCCAAATAACCCCTCCAAAATCTCCCTTAAGCATGATGTCATTCTGTGCTGTTCCTCTGACAGTTCCAACCACTGTCAACCTCATGGTATTGCAAGGACTAAGCCTGTACCTTCCTAAGCCTCTGATACCAGGATCCAAAGAATTGAAAGAGCTCCCCTGTGCAATTCGAATAACTTCTGTTTGTCAATTTGCAGAAACAAACACACACATTGGGCCCGACCACCGTTGCTCAATGACTTTTACCCATCTCCCTGTCCTTGAACCATCTGGAGCTGGAGACAAAAGCAAACAGGAGGTTGATGAAACTTAAAAGCTGAAAAGCAATCATGAAAATACCAAATGCTACTCTGTCAAAGGAGAGTCTTTGTCCACTTGGAAATGAGCTGGCTAACTGGATGCAAATTCCTTCTGACTATATAAATTTCCATACCAACTGGACGAAGCCTCTTGGTGTCTTTTCCTCTTTTCACTTTTACAAGGCAATACAAAGAACCTGTGTAAAGTGCACTGAGAAACAAATTGACAAATAGGCAAGTGACGTTTTGTCTTAAAATACTCTTTTCAAGTCTTATTGTCTAAAGAGACCTGTGTTTCTGTTTTCAGAAATAGCTTAATCCAGTGGGATTGCCAAGAGGCAACAGAGAAAATTCATTCCTGCTTTTTTTGTTTTTGAGTTTGGGGTTAATAGAAAAAAAACGTTGCCAGCTGCATAAAGGATAAATTTGCCCTTTTCTAGATTTGGAGTGGGGCAAGGAAAGCGTGTCAGGTATCATGGAAACCAAGGTAATGTCCATCTCTTCCCTTCTTCTGCTAGCACCATAAATAAATACTGTTACATGTTTAATTAGTTTGCTGTTCCAGGTTGCATCTACCATATTTCCAGGTACAGTTCAATACGCATACTGCTTTCTAGAATGTCCTTTAACAGGATTCATGTAGTTGTGATCTGTGATGGCTGTTTCCTAGAGCAGCAGGAGTGAAATACACAGATGAGAGTCTCACTGTTCCTGAGACAGAGGCCTTTTCCCCCATTTTCCCTCCCCCAACAGCCTTCTCCTCTGTCAGCTCCCTTGCAGCCTGTGCAGCTGCAGCTCTCCCGCGTGAGCTGTAGACAAGAGAGGCCCTTATTCTTACTGCCAGCAATGGTTCCTCTGCTGCCAAAAGGGTCAAAACTCAGAACATGGCAAATCTTGTTTGTTGATCAAATTTGCCATGTGTAGGAAAGAAGCCTCACGTCTGTGCAAGGGACAGAGAACGTGGCTGGCGATCAGTCAGTGGCTGGACAAATACTCTGGTGACCAGAGTGCTTCTGTTCCACTGCTCTGGAGGTTTGAGGGGGTGTTTTCCTCATTCATTTCTGAAAGAAACTAATGAGAGCAGAACTTTCTGGGTTCCCCTTCATTAAGACAACCTCTCTGCCCAAGCACCTGATGACATAACCTTACACTCAAACCTGCTATTTTAGGTGAGTGTGAAAAAACCATCTTTTTTGGTAGACATGTCCTCCTAGCCTGGCTCATCAGCCCAATTACTTGACTTCATTTCAATGCTAACACAAAAGCCCTAATGTGAAAGGTGCTTGCTTCAGTCTGACTCCACCTGGCTCCAAACCCTTGGGAGCAGCAGTGCTTTGCTGACAGGATGGCCTGCAAGGAGTCTTCCAGACGCTTCTTTCCTTCCTCGTTTATAGTAATTTTTAATGCTTTTTTTTTTTTTTTTTTTTTTTTTTTCCATCTCACAGGCAGTTGTAGCTGTCAATGCACGAGCAGCAACTTATTTCCTTTGTCAGCTCAGCCCCGAGATAGTTTACTGATAACCTCTGAAAACCTGATCTCTGTGCGATCTCGGGACCTGCTTTGGGAAATGTAGCAACTCCCCTGCCAGCCATTCCCACAAACTTTCACCACATAGCCTTGGGCTTCATTTTCCTCGGCCTCTGAGGCTGTTCGGGTGACCGTTAAGCTTTCCCCCTCCACTTCTGACGAGGGGAAATTCCAGTTTCTCCCCAGGTAGGTAAGTCGCGGAGCTTCGCGGGGCCGCCGTCCCCGCACCCCCACATCTCACCTTTGCGGGGGCGGCGCCGCGCCGGGGCCACTCGCCCGCCGCAGGGCACGCTGGGACCTACCCCTTCCCCTCTCCGCGGGCGTCGTCAGCTGATTGGTGGTGCGCTCACCACGTGCCCACCTGCCGCCTCTTCATTGGCCGGCGGCGCAGCCCGTTAGTTGTGGGCAGGTCAGAGCCGAGGGGCGGTGAGCGGGGCCCCCGGCGTTGCCGCGGTAACGGGCGTCTCGGGAATGGCGGCGGGGAACGCCCCGCGGGGCGAGAGGGCACGGGGGGCCTGATGAGAGCCGTGGTGGCGAAGGGTGTCGAAGCTCGTGGGTAGGAGGGAGGGGGGCGAGCGGTGGGTGCCTCGTTGTGAGGAAAGAGGCGTTGGTGGAAGGGGCCCTGTGCGGAGGGTGTGCGCAGGGGGCGGGGAAGGGCTCTAAGTGGATCCTGGCGTGTTGGGCCTTCTCTGAGTCCTCCCTTTTCCAGCAGCGCAGGGAACCTCCGGGGTGGTGGAATCGGGTGCTGAAAGGAGCCAACCATGGTGTGGATCAAGGTGCTCCGTGGACAGAGTGAGAGGCTTTCCATTCCTAAATAAACCTGTCCTGCTTGTGTATTGGCTACAGCCCCTCAGTAATGCTCGCTCACCTTATAGGTTGGTGCTTCACGATATAGAGCCGTGGAAATAGCCGGCAAAGCCTCTTAGGATTGTATTGAAAATGCTGAGAGAGAAAAAGGAATTACTTGTGAAAAGAGACCTGTACACAGACCCCACGTTTCCAGCCAGTGACACCTCTCTATTTTTTGATTATTGTACCCCACTTGCTCAGTTCAGAGGCGAGATATCTTGGTTGAGACCTAAGGTGAGTTTTAAGATCTAAAAGACAATTTAACTGGACTTTAAGGTGGTAAATGGTAGTTAGTATTGAATGACTGCTTCAGGGTGGTGTTATTGTTTAGACTTACAGAAGCAATAAAACCAGTGTATGTCAGTGTTAACGATATATGTTACAGTTTTTAAGCCTCAATGCTTGTTTTATTGTAGGTTTTATTTAAAGCCTGTTGTAGAACTTTTGAATTTAATGTTACTAGTAGAAATTCAGGTATTTTATATACGTATGTTTCATTATGCAAATAATGTAGATAGCAAGTTAAAAGACAGCATCGTGTCTTTCCTGGATTTTGCAATGTATTGAAAAGCTGTCTTGAAAATAAATAATTGGATTTCTGAAGGATGTGGCTGCTTTTTTTTTTTTTTTTATTGTTGATTTTTTTTTGATAACTAAAAGCTTTTTAAAGGTCATAAATTATCATATGACTTGCATTGCTTTTAAACTTATAGCTGAATTTCAGAGTAAAGTGTATGAGAGCTAAAAAGTTTAGAATGCATTTTGGCAACACACTAATTTAAAGTGAAGTATTTATGATACTGCTTTTGCGTGGAGGGGGAAAAAAAGGCTATAAAAAATGTAACAGAGAAATAAGTTTGTTGTCTTTAGTGGTGTTTTTCTCCCATGCATCTGGGGATGGCATGGTTATTACAGAGAATTGGCAAACAAATTCCTTCAGGGACCCCAGTGTACACCTTTCTGCTTTTGTACCTTAGACTTTGATTACTATTGAGGGCTTATCAGTTAATTTCTATCTCTTGCAGTGTTTGCAGGTGAAGAAGCATTTGAAAAACTCACTTTTAGATCTGATTAAGTGTTCAGGACTTTGCATTTGAAGTTACTACTTTTGCTGCCAAGAAGTTTATTTGTATTTGCCCTAGGGAAGGCTTTTCTCTTATGCTAACTTGGGATTTTTTGCAACTTGGAGTTGCAAAAGGAGAATAATACCACTTCTACCACAGCTGTTCAGATGTCTAGCAAACAGCAGATGAGTTATGTTGCCTTTTCCTTATTGGTTCTTCTGCTATGATTGCACATGATAGTGACATTTATGCACTAAAGTTCACGTGGGAACTAGATTTATGTCACTTAAAGTACCTGTAAAAAGAGCCACAGTGCAGTCATTTGTTATTACTTAAACTGTGTCTGAAAAGAAAATGTTTTAGAGGTTAAAAATCTCTTATTTGTGAGAAGTATCTGAAACCCTCCTGTTTCCTGAAACACATTTCCTTAGAATATCATGCAGGATTGGGCTTTAACTCCCCTTCTTTTAATTTTAGGACATTTGTTCTACTCCTCGTTTATTTTCAAACAATCTGCAAGATGTGCAAGTGAAACAAGGGATTTTGGGAGACTGTTGGTTCCTGTGTGCCTGTGTAGCTTTGCAGAAGAGTAAATACCTACTGAATAAGGTCTGGATTTTCTTGTTTCATGTTTCAACAGTTTCCTTTACCTAATTAATATTTGTATATTGTTCTTGAATGCCAAGCTTCCATAGGAGTGTCAGTTTTGTTTTGCTCAATTTTACTGGTTTTGTGGTGATACTTCATTTTGTGATTGTTACGAATGGTTGATATTCAGCATATTTTTATTGATGTTGCTTACAAAGAAATGTTAATGTGTTGTTGATATTGGGTTTTGCCATCCAGGTAATCCCTCCAGGTCAGCCCAGCTGGACAGATGAGTCCTATCAAGGCCGTTTCACCTGCCGAGTGTGGCAGTTTGGACACTGGGTGGAAGTGACCGTGGATGACCGCTTGCCGTGCCTCGCTGGGAAACTCTGCTTCTCCCAGTGCCAGGCTGACAACTTGTTTTGGCTTCCACTGCTGGAAAAAGCTTATGCAAAGTATGTGAGCTCTGTTCCCGGGGGAGCAGAGGGAGGCACAATGCTTGTAATCCCTGTGTGCTTGATCTGATTGCACTGGACATAGGTCAGTGTGTTACTCAATGTATCTTGCAAGTACTCAATGTATCTTGCAAGAGCTGCTGATGTTCCCGTACTGAGTTGTGTGGAAGTTACTCTTTCAGCTGTAGATCTGGAGGGTGTGTTTTGAGTTGCATATAAGGTAAGAAAGTCACAGTGAGAGAATTATGATGGAAGGCAAGAGATGCAATGAACTATCAGGATTCAAATGATGTTCATTAAATCCCTATCCATTGGTCATCTAATTTACTGAAGGGAAATATTTTACTAGTGCTGTATTTGAGGGCTGCTGAGTGGTCAATGAAAGGCAGAAAGCATGCAAGCATTTTAATGGAAAGTAGTGACGTTGCGAAAGTTTAAAGTAGTTGAGGCTTTAGTTGTGAGTTTCACTGCTCTTTTGCTTAATTTGATACTTTTACTATTTTGAGAAGAAATACCCTGTTATTTATGTGTTTGAAAATAGCAGTTGGTTTATGGTTTATGACACATGCATCAAAATACTGTCTAGATGGACAAAATAATTTGGAGATCAAGAATGCTGGTAAACACAGCAAGTGTTCAAAAGAATGTGAACAAAGATTGTGTGGTTGTCAGCAGAGGGCAGAAAAAGACTTAAGTATGAATTAATTTATTCAACTGTAGATACATGGAGCAGAAGTTGTGAAGCAGCAATGGCATGTTAAAGCTTCTCTGTAGGTTTGAAAGGTAATATTCTTTGTTTTCTGTAGAGATCTTGTAATTATTATTATGGTCTCGATTTCTTTTGCTGTTTACATCTGCTGCATTAGGTAGGGTGGTCTCTGATTTACTTAAATTGATAAAGGAAATGCTACTTTGTGCAGTGGACAAAGAGTCATTGAAGAGGAGGAGGAAAAAATACTATGTAGAATGCAGTTAGTATATCACAAAACATGATGTAGTGCACAGACAGTAAGGTATAAATGAGTAATACTAGACTAGAGTGGCACAGAATGAATTGTAATAAACTTCCCATCAAACATTGGAATATATGATGGCTTCCACATTCTTTACATCTTGTATTCTGTATAAACAAATTAGTATGTGCTTTCTTTTGCCTGCTTGAGGATATGAGATAGGGTACAGTCATGATCGTGGTGGAGGGTGGGGTTGAAGGTATGTAAAAACTGTGTGCCTCTGGTTACGTTATTTGGTTTTATTTTTATTTGTTTTGTTCTGTTTTTTTACCAGAGTGCATGGATCTTATGAACAGTTGTGGGCAGGACAGGTGGCAGATGCTTTGGTTGATCTGACTGGAGGACTTGCTGAAAGATGGACCCTGAAAGTTCCTGGAAGAAATGTGGAGAAAGAGAAGATTGGCATGGTTTTGGAGAAAGCAGTGTTTAGAAGATTAATGAATCTGAAGGAACAGTGTGTAATAAGCTGCTCAGTCCTCAATTCCAGACAAGGTAACAGTAAAGTTCCAGATGTTTTTAATGTAAATGTCTTTATCTAACAGGGTTCAGAGCACAAGGCAGCCAGCAAATGCATGGTGTTGATTCTAGTACCATATGAGTTTCATGGTGCAATTTTTTATAATCTTGGATAAACAAAGATTTAAGGATGTTTCTGAGTTCAGGATGGAGGGTGCTTTTGAGGAGTATTTTAAATATTAGATGCTATGGTCAGGTCTCAAAAACAAACACACACCTCCCATCCCTCAAATGCTCTTAAAAAGCAACCTTAAAAACCTCAATGAATTTTAGCACTGAGAATTTGTAGATGTTTGAGATCAAGTAGTGAGTTAATGCACTTCAGTTTATTTCTATATGGTCACAACTAAAGTGAACTGTTTGGTTATTTCTACTGATATAAAGCTATTTCCTTTTATCTCAAAATTGCCACCTTTCACAGGATAGTTTAATGTCATTCATTTTTGTTTACTTTCACTTCATTACCCTATTTTTTTTTTTCTCTTCAGGTGCAAGTGAACTAGGGGAATTTCATGCCTTTATTGTGATAGACATGTTGAATCTGTCTGAAGTGTCAGGCAAGGAAATCTTCCTCCTACGAATAAGAAACCCTTGGGGAAGGCGGTGCTGGAGAGGTCCCTGGTGTGAGGGGTGAGTAGGTTTATTTTCATTTGGAAAATAATTTGTGAAAGTTATGAAGCCCAAAGTGTACCTGTGTATTGCACAGGCAAATATTGCTAATGGGCTACAGCAGAGGAGAGAGACTTCAGTTTGTGTGCAGTCCTTTGCAAAGACCAGTAGTTCATACAGCTCATTGGTTCTAAGACTTGTCATGTTGATCTATTCCAGTAATCTGATTTTTTTTTATAGTATCACATTCTTTATGTTTATCAAATCATTATGTCTTTTTGAAAAGATAAGATGTTTTGGGTTTTGTCTTTTTTTTTGGGGGTGTTTTTTTGTTGTGTGATTGATCTAAGTATCTTTGCTCAAGCCATGTTTGTGTCTTGTAAGTAGTTACTTGGATTTATTAATATCTTCTCCTTTGATCTTGTCTCAGTT
The DNA here is from genome assembly GCA_025447755.1 of Corythornis vintsioides. Taxonomy (NCBI): domain Eukaryota; kingdom Metazoa; phylum Chordata; class Aves; order Coraciiformes; family Alcedinidae; genus Corythornis; species Corythornis vintsioides. Next base: position 11,472 of record JAOEGS010007656.1, read on the forward strand.
GAGTATAAGCAAAGGAGTATTTATAAAATAAAATTAAGTAAGGATACTTACATTTTTTGTGTGCTTTCTTTTCTGTAGATTAACATGAGCAATAGAAGCTGGAATCAAGTAGATATAAGAAAGAGATGTGTTTCAAAGGAAATTCATAAATATGTTTAGCAGTTTGTATAGTAAAGTAACAAGAATGAAAGGGCAAACCCTACTAGCTTGTTTTGAAAAGTTAGAACATATTTAGACTATACAAAAGAACATGCAATTCTTGACCCCAGGAGCAAGCTTTCAGTACTCAAGTGTGGTAACTGTATGGTCATATTAATATTTTAGAGAAATATGGGGTTTTTTTCCCCCCAAATTAAAAGGATAGCCTAATCACATTAATTGAGACTTAAGCTGATGTTGTTTGCTTTTGGCAGTGTTTTGGTTATACACTTGGTCTCTTATAGTTTCTTTGGCAATCAGTAACTTGCCTTGTAATTGCAAGAGCATTTCATTGGATGACCTTAGAGCCCCATTCTACTCAGTGCAGAACTGGTTTTTATTGTTAGTGAAACAACTAGTTCTTAATGGGTCCTTAATAATGAAGTGTTTTAAATTCTTGGTTTACCCCAACTTAGCCATCAGATTCATGGGGATAATCAGCTGCTTCATACAGAAAGTGGTTTTGATGTTCACTCTACACCATTGAAGTTCTTTAAGAACAGTCACTGTGCAGCTTGGTTTACTTTTTTTTTTTTTCTTTCACTATTTTAAACATCTATGGAAATCTTAATTTTCCTCTCATGCTTTGGACTGTACTGTCTGTTACAAGCGAAGTAGCTAACTCACCTAGAAATAAGTTACTGTGTACAACCTAGTGTTAAGAAATATTCAATGCAAGTATTTGATATTAAACAGAAGAAATCTCTTCTTACTGTCCTGCTCCATAGGATATATGATAGAAGATTATTATGGAACTTTATTGGGCAAAGAACTAAATGCAACTTTTGTCTTATGTGCAGTGGTCAAGGATGGAGCCAGCTAGATCCAGTAGTTGCCTCAAAACTGCTCTCACAGATCCAAGAGGGAGAATTTTGGGTTGATGAAGAGGAATTTTTCAGGGAATTTGATGAGGTTACTATGGGCTTTCCAGTCAATGAGGAAGGACAGCTTCAGAGCCTCTATACAGGTGTGTTAGGAGAAAAAAGTATCCTTCTCATGCAGATAACATTTTCAGTGGGAAAGATTGATTTGAATGATGCAAATTGACTCTTTCTTGGTGTCTCTGCTGGGGAGAATAGAGGGACAGGAGGGAATTGAATGTCTTTAGAGGAGTCTTTGATATTTCTCTGAGATCTAGTTACTTGCTGGTTTGAGAAATTAATATTTTCTGTCTTCAAGGCTGTTGTTCTGGACAACCATTTTAGCTTATATTTTAGTTCAGTTTAGCTTATATTTTAGTTCAGTTTAGCTTATATTTTAGTTCAGTTTAGCTTATATTTTAGTTCAGTTTAGCTTATA
>JAOEGS010007657.1:10159-22276 GCA_025447755.1 Corythornis vintsioides
GATTGTCTGAATCCACAGCTCATTTCAGGGTAGTTTAAATACCCATGACAATGAAGAAGAGACAAGAGAGAACAGCAAAATTCAAGATTGTCCTAATTCATGCGTTATGCATTGAGTTATTCCATGTGCTTTTCTGGGACAGAAGCATGAAACTGCTTATTTGTTAGCATCATTTGCTTTGCATACAGGTGTTTAATCGTTTGGGTTTGTTTTTTACTGAGAACAGTGGACACAGTGCATTTGTATTGTCAGAAAACCTCTGGCATCACTAGAAGGGAGTTGCTAAATGGAATGAAGATCAAAGCATTGATCTAGAGGTTGGAGAAAGGAGTTTATTATGAGAGAGGGTATCAAGACAGAGTTTTTTACCTGGAGTAAAGACAAAATAAAAAATAAATAATGCAGAGAATATGGGGTCTTTAGATTATCACTTTTAATATAGACAAGCCCCAGCTACCAAGAACTGTTATGAAAGTAATATTTTGAGTTCTTCAATTGAGCTTCTGGGCTTGGTTCTGTTAGATTTCAGTTTCAGAGGGGTTGTTTTGTCAACAGGAAGGCTGTACACTAAATTTTTCTTCTCTCATGAAGGCTGAAATTCTGAAACATTGCATGGATTATTTTTAATACAAGGCTTTAAAAAAACCCTGTCTTGTAAGATCCACAGTAGAATTCCTAAGAGCTCACAGCACTGATCTTGCATAAAGTACAAGCTGATGGTAGATAAGCAGGGTCTCCAGACTAACTCTAATAAATAAATTCTATTCCTCACCTCATCTGATAGATATAATCTTAACATCCTTAAATGCTGTGCTCATAAACTCATAAAGAGCACCTGCTACCCTTAACTATACATAATGGTCTCTGCTGAGCCTGCAGTGGCAGAGGTTCTCCAACTCCCAGGCCAGGCTGGCAGCTCCTGCTCCAGAGATAGGTCTTCTTGTCCCCTTTGTACTGAGAAAAGATAGAGTGGGGGACCAGAGGGTGCAGAGTTAGCTCTGTCTGTCTCTCTAATAAGCAGCAACTAGTTGTCTTTTCCCAGAAGCCATGCAGATGGTGGAGGGTTGCCAGTAATAATATAGTTTTCTATTTACAAGTCTGGAAGTTGAATAGAGACTGAAATATTTTCAGGCCATCCAGAAGAATGGGCAATAGTGTATCTGAGAAATTGATGCACCAGCAGAGAAGCAGCTCAGGCTGCTCTAGTGGGTTTCATTGACTATCCTGCTAGGATTAAAAGGAGAGCTGTATGGTGGTTAAAACTCAGGGAAGCAACTCAAATTCCACTCTTCTGGAGCAAAAGGCTGTGCAAAGGGGACATACAGTGCATCTTAACAGCTCCTTTTTCTGAATGCATAAGGCTGAGTGAACAAGGAGAAGCTGTGGCACTGAGCTGGGGGCTGATGGGTGGGAAGTAAAAGGTCTCTAAGTTCCCCCTGACCAAGAAAATCCATAATTGGCCCCACTTGTGCACCTTACTGCCTCTGGTATGGAGAAATGGTTGAACCCATGTACAGTGGTTTGCTTGGTTGGTTTTAATCTGTGTGTTTGTTTGTTGTTTTGTTTGGGTTTTGTTTTGTTGGTTGGTTGGTTGTTTTTTGGAGGGGAGGAGTTTAGACTTTGAGAAAGTCTTTTTGGGGGGAGGAGTTTAGACTTTTTGAGAGTCTTTTTAATGCTGAATGTCCAGAGTCTCCATGCTAACATATACAGAAGTTGAAGTGGTTTCTTTAATATTCTGCATTTGTGCAAATACAGGATTATTTGCTTTCTAGTTCTTGAATGGGACAGTAGTATGTGTATATAAATATATATGTAGTTGTATTCACTTACAATAGATGTGGAAATAGGGGAGATCTGAAAGGATAAATGGAGAGTCAAAGTGAATCTCAGAGGAGATAAGTGGTGAAAATGGGTAAACCGAGAACTCCACTTCTGTGGGAAACCATGGAGGAACAAAACCACAAACAGGAGAGGAAACAGACAAATCTAAACAATGAATTGTAACAGCAAGCTGCAGCAAATGTGATTTTAAAGAACAGTGTTCATGACAGACACGCATCACTGCTGAAGATCAAGGATGTGAGCACTACTTTCCTGCTTCCCCATCCCCAGTATGTCCATGGAAAACTCAGCCTCTCCTGTGCACCTTATTTGTTCAGTAGTGGACTTCATCAGACTGATTCAGTTCTCATTAAACTGATTTACTGGGCTCACTGGCTCTGCTCAGCCTCAGTTTATTCTTACTTTGTTTAAAATTCGGGAAGTGCTGGGGGAGGGGACAGGACACTAATGGCCGTTCTCATGCGAGTGGAGTGGTAGCTGATTTATTGCAAAGGTTATAAAGGAAAAGTATTAAGTGTGTTCCATTCTGTTTGGCAAAGTCATCCTGCACAATGTCCAACAAAACCCTTGGAGCACTGGTTTGCACAAGAAAAGAAAAAAAAAAAGGGTGGTGGTGGTATGTATGTGTGTGCGTGGAGGGGGGGGTGCTATACCAAAGATGTGCTCTTCTTCTTTTGAGCATTAATTAAGACTGTAAATCACAGGCAACATGAAACAACTGTATCCAATGGAACATGGACAGTTCTGGAGTTCTGCTGTGCTCGTGCAATCAGTTTGAATACCTACACTGAAACACTAATAGGAGAGCAAACTTCAAAGAGAAATTTTGGCATGAAGAAGCAGGCTGCAGGACCATTACAAGGATAAAGTTGTAAAATAGACTCCTCTGTGCAAACTGGGAAGGGAGGTGGAATGAGTTTGAAAGGTTTATAGGAACTCAGGCTTTTTTTCCCTTTCATGCACAAAGTCAATCCTACATTAATTTGGTCTCATCTTGAAACAGGATTGTGTATTTGCATCTTGAATAAAAGGAGGAAGAAGATGATGACCGAAAAAAGAGAAAAAAAAAAAGTACTCCAAAAATTAAAAGCTCAGTTAGTAGTCTTTAAAAATAATTTTCCTGTTCCAATAAATAGTTGAGGGAACTCTTTTGTCACATCATAAGTAATGGTGGGTCACATTCCCAGACTTACAGAATTGAACACCTAAATTGGTTCTGATCAGGTAGTTTTATCTTTAGCAGAACATCAGTTATAGAAATTCACCCAGTAATTCCTGCACAGCTCACATGTCCTAAATGAATGTGCTAAATCTTGTTTTTAGGAAGCAATCTTGATTTAAAGGCATTAAGTAACGGAGAAACCCACCCCCCCTCATGTTATGTTGTTCACTTTGTTATTATTCATGTAAAATAAAACTTAATCTTTAAAATTCCAATTAATTTCTTCATGACTTCATCCAGTTTCAGTTTATTGCTAATGTAACTGTGCTGGGCTGCAGTGGAGCTGCTCTAGTGTGGTTGAGAAGATGATTTTCACCCACTGTAGAATATGGTCCATTTGTTCCTCATTTTACTTTGGTGTAAAGCTACTAGATGCAATTAACATCTTGATAGAAAATGGTCTGTCCTTAACAGCTAATTCACAAGCAACTTATCTCCCAGCATATTTATCTAATTATAAATAGACTTCTGTCCAACATCTCGTCCAGAATTCCTCAAAAGTTTTTTTGTCTTGCCAAGTGTGGTTTGAGTTGTAATTCATAATGTGGGGGATTCCAGAATGGCTGGTGAAATTAATTTTCCTTCTTTTAGAATATGATAGTGTAATTGAGATGCTCATTTTAGATATGCAAGGTATTAAAAATAAAAAGTAAATAATAACTTTGAAAAAAAACCCTACAATAATTTATATGTAGAATATAGGAATCAGGACCCCTGTTGGCAGCAACAGTCTCCATGGTTGCCATAAGCCTGTTTCTTCCACTTATTACTAATTTTATGTCATCTGATGCCATGATACTATGCTGAAACCATTAATACATATACACATTAATTTTGTATTTATAGATATTATAAATATTTATGCAATAGGCAGGGATATGGAATTTGTTCTATTACAGGAATGTGAATGCTAGAGGATTCATGGAATGAGAAATCTAGTGCCTTTAATGTTAGGATTCAGAGTACTTGGACTTGTAACTTGCAGAAAGAGCCAATTTATCTGTATGCTACTTATGTTGTCAAGTAAAGCACTTGATGCAAAGCACAGTGTGTCCACTGCTTTACCACTCTATTTGTACTTCAAAATAGTACCTCTTCTTTCCTTAATGACAGAAAATAATCCCACATAAACTGATCTTCTATTACCTTTAAGACAACATCTTTTTCCTTAACTGGGAACCAGGATTGTGCTGGTTTAGCATGTGGTGCCTTTCAGAGGTACTTGGGCTTAGAAGAAGCAATGTGTGCTGTTTTCTTAAAAGGGGCTGAACCACAGCACAGTCATATGCTTAAAAGGCTTACACTTGCATGGAAAGCTTATGCTTGCATGTCCAGATGTAAATAGTTTAAAGGGTGCACAGTCTTGGACTGTACCTACACTGGGAAAAAATTGTCTTGTCAAGAAGGCTGAGATAACAGTAGACACCTCTGTTATTTCTCCACTCATGTCTCTCCACCAGAAAAGGAAACAGCATCAATGAACACTGTATTAATAATTATTTTAATATGTATATCATACAAATTCTATGTTATTACAGAAATTCATAGAAAAGGCACATTCTCAGCTTGCCTAAGTCAGTGCCTCACTGCTGATTTCCATAAACCTAAACCAGTCTTTCTTACACCCAGCCAGAGTGGCTGCATTCATCTGTGAAGGAGATCACACACCTTAATTATTCTGGTGACTTTCTGGCACTGCTGTGGCTAGTCCAGATTACCTGTGGCAAAACACACAGGGAAAATGTTTAAAAAAAAAAATAAAAAAAAATTCTGATCTGAAATGCTTGGCAGAGGCAAAGGATCCGTCCCAGCCTCTTTAAAACACTCAATACTGTACCTTCAGTTCCCTAGTTGTCCTGGTGTATTCCTGTCGATTCTTGGATCATCCAGGAAGAATACCTGTCCATAGCCCAGGGATTTATGTCAGTTCACAGCTACTTTACATGTACTGGAAGCAGGCAAACATTTCTGAATGAGAAACGATAAAGACAAGCATGAACCAAGGAAAGTGCTGGGTTTTACGCTTCTTGATGACTTCAGATCAAGATCCAGTGCATTCCTGGGAATTACATTGCATGCAAATGAAGAGCACGGAATTACTAGCAAAGTGAAAATCACTGGCTAGTGCTATGTAAATGAAGGGGCTTTCTGCTCCTGCTGAACTAAACTGATGGCATAACAACTGTGCAAATGCCCTTCAACTGCATTTGTTACCATGTGGTTGATGTTCCACTGTGATCTTGTGTCTGTCTATGCACACAGGTAAAAATGCTTTAAATCTCACCTTTTGGCAAGCATATTGACTTGGAAAAGAGAATGGCCAAATTTAATTTTGTGGTCTCCCTTTGTCTCAAGTGTGATTCTGGGCAGGGAGCTGCAGTAGTGTATTCTTCAGTCGTCTTCACATTCCTGAATTTGTCAGCTCTCTGAGAGCTGATCATGGAGAAAACCAGCAAACATTTGCTGCATATTAATCAATCTCTTTCAGACATCTACAATGGAGAAATTTACATTTAGTCAGATGTAACTGATCTGTAGCATCAGACTTATAATGCATTAAGATGTCTGATGATGCAGATATACACGCTGAACCTATCAAAAGATGGTGGAGATCAGTCTGCACTGTGCTGTGTTACCAAAGAGACAAAATCACTTTAACAATCAGTTTCTGAGTCTCTAGGGTAATGTTGCTAACCCATTGGTCATAGGAGCCCTGTGTGATGGAAATCTATACTGCTAACTGGTGGGGATGGTTGACTCAACCAACACTCTTCTGCACAACTCCTGGGCACTGTTCAGGACAGACACTGTTCAGGGTTCATTGCTGGTAGGTGACTTGGATGCAGCCTTGTCATAGAGGCTAAAAGGATTCTGGTAGGGTGGACACAGGTCCTTCTGGGTGAGTTTTCTGCAGTGTCATAGAATGGTTGCAGCCATGGCTGTAGTCTGCGTGTCCCTGTTCCTTGATTATTAAATCACAGCCATAGCATTCTGTGCCTCAGAGTTGTTTATGAGCATTAAGTTGTTAGAGGTTGTGGAAAAGTACCCAGCCAGGGCAGTTTACAGCTGGAGCAATTCCTTGAGCCATTCTGCACACAAGTGCTCATATCTTCATCATTGAGGAAGACTGGGGTGAGGGAAGGCAAACGTGTCTGCAGGTATAAAGAGGGGGATGGAAGCAACTGCTTTAAACCAGCACAGCTGCCAGAAACTTGTTCTTCAAATGACCCCCTGTTGATTTCACCTGCCAATCTATGATCATTTGCATAGTTCAGTATATTGGCTTCAGGGAGCCCCAGAACAAAGGCTTTCCTTAAACAAAAAAAAAAAAAAAAACCAAACCACAACTCAGACCTTACTCAGTTAAAACTCCCACTCATGCCCCAGGGAGTTTTGGATGACGATGGATTACAGGATGGTGTCTCAGCCTTGCAATGTGTACTGCTTGTAGCTGCTTCTTAGTTTTATGGATGAGTAAGACTGTGCCCATTTAGAAGGAAACTGTTTCTGTTTGCTTCAGCTCAGTTTGCTGGAAAAGTTTTTTTTACCATCCTTTTTGTAGGGTAGAGGTGGGGCTTTTGAAGAACCTACAGGTGAGGAGGAAAGACACTCACTAGAAGGAGGTGCCTTGCATCAGTATGGGGAAGGAGAAAACTTTTAAGGTCTTGGCAGACAAGCAGTGGCATTTGAGTTTGTGATAGTTAACATGAACCAAACCCAGGACAGTTGCCCATAGTCCCACCCAAATGGACCCCAAGGTTTCAGAGGGGAGGAATTAGCCCTGGTGGAGCTGCTGTTAAAGACTGAGCTTAGCCTGTGAGTCTGTTCAGTGTTCAGGCATCCTGAGATGCTTTTTTTCCCTCCTCCTTTCCCGGTGGGGCAGGTATGCTGCATCATGTCTTTAGTTCCTCTGATTCCATGATTACTCATTTGTTATTTCGTGTGGGCAAAGCAGACAGATGTTCCGATACCTTCCTCATCAGCATATCCTGCAGTTTCTATTTCCTTGCATAAAGCAATAAAGCACTCACTTCAGGGCCAGAGAATCGGGCCTCATTTTGTCAGCTGGGAGGTGAGTAGTTAAAATCTAACTAGCAGTCTTACACCCAGCGCCTGACAGGAACAGTCTTTGAAGACTATTAAGAAAATAAAAATTCCCTGCTCTGTCATATAATGGAAATGAGTATCCTTCAACAGCCCTCCGCTCTAATCTGTTAGCCAGCCCTTAGCAGCTTACCAAGCCTGTATTTAACCTATTTCCCTAATGGCAATTAAGAAATGTTTTCATTTCCCAGGGAGAGGATTGCCAATGAAATCCCCCTCTCCTCCCCAATCCCATCCTGTGGCTCCGCTCTCTCCCTCCTCTTCCCCACACCCCAGCTCCTTCTTCCTTAGCCCAAGGCATCCAAAGCATTCCCTGTGTGTTTGGGTAGCATGCAGCGAGGAAGAAATGATTAAGCAGCTGAATGTTTGAAATCCAGCTAAATGCACCGATTATTATCTGCTTAGGGCTTTCTTATCTCGAACTGTGTGGTGCTTAATGGCAGGCCCATTGTTTTCAGCTCAAAGGTATTAATGAAGGAATCAGGGCAGCAGGCTGATGTCATAGGTGGCTGAAAGGTGACTCGCTGCACTGATTTCCCTTACTCCACCCCTTCGCAAGTCCCTTCCAAGTAGTTCAAGAGAAGGGTTAGTATTTTTAGAGTGGAGAGGGAAAAAAAAAAAGGCAGCCAGGTTGCATTTGTGTGTCTGGTAAAAGGATTGCAGTGGCTCTTAAACATCCTGCTTAAAAGATGTACTCTCTTAGCTTCTGCTCTACTTTCTCACTTCATAAAGAGTCTGAAGAGCTGGCGCAGGTCTCGGTGTGAAAGCGGCCAGCCTGCCCTGGTTCACACCTGCCCTAGGCACTGTCCAGCAGGCTGCACTTTATGTCCTGACCTAGATCCAAGGTGAGGTTTCCACTCGGTGTTTTCCATGAGAAGAAAGAGCTGTAAGTAGCTGCCACCAAGAGTTACGTCTTGAGGTGCATGCAGCCCCCGAAATGACACACACTGTAAGCAAGAGCTGCTGCAGTCAAGTATCTCTCAGTTGTACTTTTTGGCACTCTTCGGAGTTGAATTTATTTTTTATTTTTAATATACAGTTATTAGATGCAGAACGGTGTGTGCTGTGAGAAGAGAGAGATGTCTCTTTGAAGTGGGATATTGTGAGTGTATTCGTTTCTCCACTACACAGCACAAGCTGGGAAGGAGGTGAAGATTTAGAGTAGATTAGATTTCATTGTCATTGTTTATATTTTAGTCATACATTGTTATTTCTGTAATTCTTTTGGTGACAGATTTAATCTGTCATTCCCTACTGTTTTTATCACAGACTTGAAAAACATGCTGCTTTCTTTGACTTAGGAATTGGTAGTATTGCTCCACACTGTAGAACTTGGCATTAAACTGCACAGAAATGATAAACACAAATAAAATGTCATCATAGCTTTTTTTTTTTTTACAGACCCAGGTAAGAATCTGAAGAAAGATGTGTTACCAGAAACTAATTTGTGGAGCTTTTGTCATTTATGGAATGAAAAAAAAAAAAGAAAAATAGCTTTTAGACAGTGGTGTCATAAGGTAGCTGGTGAAGAGTTCTTGTGTACATACATATCCAAGCAGGTATCAGCCAAGAATGGAAAAAAACCCCAAAAACCTTCTGTTTTTTACTTTGATTTTGTTTCTTTTTTTTTTTCTTTTTTTTTTTTTAATGCTTTAAGGAGACAGACGTTTTGTATATGTAATTTAATCAGAGCCTTTGTGACTAGTGTTAAAATGAATGTCTTTGCTGGCATGTGATTAGTAAGTTAGTATTTCTGTTTTACCCAAATGAATGAGTGAAGAGTTCACTCATTTTTCTTATTTTTTTGATTGCTTTTGTTTATTTTTCCCTGTTTCAGTTTAATTTCAGTCAGTAGCTTTCACTGTTCACTGGAATCTTTTTGTGCCTGTTGAAGGAACTGTGGAAATACTCCACTAGCAAAGGTTAGATCTCAGAAGAGAAAGCAGAGGCAGAGACTGTCACTGAATACCCATACATGCAGCAAAGCCAGTTGCAGTCTAGATGAGTAAGTTCCATCAAACATGGAAATGTTCTCTTCAAATTGTTGTTGTTGATGTTTTTGTTTTAATGAGGAAAAAAACCCAACTGTATACCACTAGATTTTTTTTCTTTTTTTTTCAACTTACTTGCTCATTTTTCATATTTTTTTTTGCCTTTGGAAATGAAATCAGCTGGTGTTCTGAAGCACAAAGTGGTGAACTGTTTAAAAGTGAGGTGCACCAGGAGGGTCGAGTGAAATAACCGGCACTTCCAGTCCCATCCTCTCCCGCCCCCCTCCCTGTTTCTGAAGGTTCAGCAGTAAAAACCTATTGAAATGTGAGATTACCAAACTGAAGCAATCAGTCTGACATTATTAAGGAGGATGACTCTTCCTCAGATGACCAAAAGTCATTTTGTTCGGGGTTCAAAATCTTCAAGCTGCTATTTCACAACTGTTTCTGTCTGTAAATTTGAATGTCCTGTTGAAATCTAGGAGTGCTTTACCTTGTGTGTAGCAACAACCACCAGCAGTTACAAGAAGTGGGATATGTCTTTCCCCTAAAATCATGTTGAGATTTTTTTAAAAGAAAAAGTGTTTGTTTATTTCTTCAGCAAATGAGTGGATTACGTTTCAGGCCCAGGGTGAAATTTTGTTTACTGAATTTATCTTAAGCCTCAGGAGGGGAGGAAGGTTCTGTTTAAAGGTCAAAGTGTTTCAGGAGTTGATTCAGTATATTTTTTACCTTTAAAGTTTTCCCTTACCCCACCCAAACATGAGACCTCAGAAGTGTTTCAGATGCCTTACACATGTTCACCTTGTATGGAAATTTTGGGAATGACTCTACATGAAATCCCAGCCCAATTAAACACCCATATATGTATTGTCATCTGCTGGGTACAAACATCGCTCTGGGAAGAAGTTCGGTGTTTGAGGTTAGGGGAGAACGCTGGAGCTGACAAAATTCAGATGCTAATGATAATTAATTTATGTAGTGGCAAAGATAGGTGCACTGCCAGGTGCTTTACAGGCAGATAAGATCTGGTTTCTGCTTCGGTGAGTTCACAATCTGAGGCCCTGGTTTTGCAAATAGTTACTCACATGAGTTATGCCACCGAGTGGGGTGACACTGCTCGTGCATGTGAAGTTACTCACCTGTAGTGAGCATATCTGTATGTACAGTTTCAGCTACATTAGCCTTGAAGTTGATTTTGGGGTAATTGTTTTGTGTGATAATTAAAGTTATTTAACAAGCTCTGCAAGACAGAAGTTAAAACAAAATACGGGAGTCACCTTTCCTTAAGGGAATCAAAAACTGGTATTTTACTGGGTAGCTTTTTAGGGTGGAAACAATCCATGTCAGATCTGCAATTTTCATGGCACACCGGTTTAAATTGGGTCTATTTGCTTACAAATCACGCAGGAGAAAAAAAATCACCTGATAACAGGAAGGGAAAAGTGTTATTCCCCTTCCTCGTTTGTCGTGATGCTGATCTTGGGGCCACATTAAGAGTGTTTCCAGTGAAATTACTTTCAAGGCTGGGAAAATTTAATCAGCAGAGGCCTTGGTAGCTGTAAATTTGTGGCAGCAGTCCCTAATTCATCTTGTAATTCTATGACAGGCTTTGAATTGCCTGTATTTGGCCAGGGATCACCTCAGTGGACAGTTAATGAAAGAGTAGAGGGAACCTGAAGGTCAGTCACACTGAATTCTTTCTTCTTCCTGGATGTCTTTTTTTATTGCAACCTATCTCTTTTTTTGTGTAATTTATTAAACAAAGCCCTTTTTTTATTTTGGTCTTGTTTTGTTTCCTGCAAAGACAAATCTATCCCTCTTTATTTGTCTGTTTTCTTTCCTTGATGCATTTATAAAAGAGCCCTAAAAGTATCAAAATAGGTGTTCCTGTTGAAATTCTAAACAGAATGACACTGTGGCCTATGTATTTTTCTTGTTTGAGTGGGATCATGAGAATAAAACTACAATAAGATGCTTCAACCAAGTATGGTTTTGAGTTTATATTTGTACATCAGCGTGTAAATCTTAATTTCATTGCAATGAGAATAGTTACTGGCTGAAGTTCAGAATAAATTAATTTGAACCTCAGAAAACCATAAGACTGTAATCAAAATAGCACCAGAAAGTACATTTTGGTCTACTGGAATCAGACAAAGCAGCAGAGAAACTGGAATAGCACTTTTTTTTTCTCTTGAAATGCTATAGTAAATGCATGCTGACACAGCAAAACTCAGGCTTTTATTGAGATGTGTACAGCATAACAGATATGTTGAAAATAAAATGGAAAAAAAGAAGAGGGGCATAGAATAAAAATAATGGGATTTTTTTCTTCTTCTTTGCCCTTTTTAATAAAGTAAGTGCCTTGTTAACACTACTTCCTATTTTTCAGGATCTTTTATTTCTTTGGAGGACATCAGCTTTACCTCTTGTTTTACCTCATTCAGTTTATTCCTCAGAGTACCTTGTGTCTTAATCTTCTCCACCCTTTTTGCCTCCTTTTTCTATCCTTATCCTATTGTGGTTGCTTTTTTGTTTTGTTTTGTTTTGTTTTTTAACTTCTTCATTTTGATTTCCATTCCAAATGCAGTATCTTCCTATCTGAGGGCTCCCTTCCCCGTTCAGAAAAAAAGATAATAATGTAGGTTTCATCATAATTTGACACTTCAGGTGTTTTGAGTGACAGCTCTGGCATCAGAGAAGAAGGACGTGTTGTTAGATAAGTAGTGGTTTTTCAACACCTAAGCTTTTAGCATCCTTTCAGTCACAAGAAGAAAACTGCTACTTCCTCTCATGTTGAATTAAAAATCCTTTGCAACTCTTGGGGAGCTTCATTTACTATGAAATTAAACCTGTAAAGTAGGGGGAAACAGAAGATTTGAAGAGTGGGAAGAGAAGTCTGAGGTATATTCTGACTTTTTTTCCCACCTGGATGACTTAGTCTAGGTGATCCTGCTC
>JAOEGS010007662.1:0-26634 GCA_025447755.1 Corythornis vintsioides
TCCCCTAATCATCTTGGTGGCCCTGTGTTGGACTCTCTCCAGCAAATCTCTGTCTTTTCTGAACTGGGGTGTCCAAAACTGGACACAGTACTCGAGGTAGCATCCTTGATGGCACCAAGCACCCAGTGGCTGATAGCATAGTCACCAACTATATGTGGAAACAGGTTTCTGAGTTTGAAAAGATCTCCTATTCTTTTTTTTTAACCTTTTAAATTTTATTTATTTATTTATTTTATTTGCTACCCTTTTGGCTCATTGGAAAGGCTTCTTTTGCAGAGAGCTCATGGCCAGAAGAGTGAAGACATCGTATAGTAGAGGCACCTTCTGTTGAACATAGACTATTTCATTGTTTTCCAATGGTATGGAAGCTGATATTTTGTGTTTGGTGAAAGACTATTTTCCAAAAAAGTATCAACTCTTGATGTGAGAAGACAGAGAGATGAAGTTACTGCTTCTCTTGGTAGTTTGTTCCAGTAGTTAAACACTTTCAGAGAGTAATATGAACCGCATTTCTAGTTTGAAGGTGTCTTTCTTCACTTTCCAGACTTGCATTCTCCTGTTTTTCCATAGTTGTGCTTATTCCCAGTGAACCTCAATTTCCTTCAAGGTCCCTGCTTTCCCACTTGCAGTTTTCTGCTTTGTAGATGTGGTCTGTGTTCCTTGGTCCTTGACATACTGCTCTGTATTTGGCTGAATTAAAATATATTCATCTTGAACAGGTATAATTTAAAAGTGATCCACTCTATTTTATACGTCTGCTTCTCTACCAGTCTCTGCAGACATCACCTCAGGTATTTTGCATTTATTTCTACCTCGATGATGAGATGTAAAATCATGTTCTGTTTACTCGTGATCTATGCAGAACCCGCACCAAATCCTCCTACTGAGTGATGATTCCTCATTCATTGTTCCTTTTTGAGATTCGTCAGACAGTCATTCCATTGAATAGGTACTTTATTGTTAATATATAATGCAATTTAAATCACAATTATATGAAGTAATAAGTCACAAACTCTACAAAAGCCCAAATTTGTGTAGGTGTTCATTCACCTTTATCAACCAAGTTTGAAATTTGAGTGTGAAAACATATTGCTTTAAAAACACTTTATCCCCATAATGCTCTGTTTCTTGGCATTAATTTTACTGATACCAATCAACTCTTTTAAGTATTTAATACAGACGCAGCATTTCTGTCATCTACCGTGGAGTATTATCAAGCTGAGGACTCTTCCATCTTCAGAGATGGAGTCTCTGGATCATAGTGAGTTCCACAGTCATAACGCCAAGTGGCCAGTCTGCAAGGAGACTGGTTGTCTGCAATTACAGCTTGTTAAGATCTGTGGCCATGGGCTGTCTGACCTGTAGAGTTTGTCCTTGGTCCCCAACATGTTCATTATGCACTAATGGAATTATTGTCACCTTGGGGCAGGTATATTAAATAGCTACAGAAATGGTTGTAAGATTTTTTGCTACCTTAATTACCATTAGTAATTTTACTGTTTTTAACTGATATCACAGTTTCACTTTTCTCCGGATTTCTTCTGTTCCCAGAGTGTTTTCAGACTCTTAAGTTTTGTCCTTCTTCACTCTGTCAGCCAGACATTTTCCCCTGTGTTTTCAACTTCCTTTACCAGCTACTTACGACCCATAACTTTCATTTATGTTGACTTCTACCTGTTACTGCTCCCTTAGATTTTGCCATATGTTGCTTTTATTTCTAATTACTGCTTTGTTTGCCATCAAGCCAAGCATTGTTTTCTTATCTAAGGTTGTAAGCTTTCTTGCCTTTGAGACTAACATTTTTGACTAGTTAATTAACTCTTCTTGTATAAAGTACTTTCACTTTTCAGTCATTTTATGTGTCTAATTATTGGTCCCTCTCAGTTTCTCTCAAGTTTTCTTCAAATCCTTTCTCTTGAAGTCTTAAGAGTATTTATTTGTAGGTATCTGTGTACTTTGTATGCATGTGGGTGTGCAGACGTAAGTTTTACTAGTAGATGCTGACCTTTTTGTCACCCTTATTGATTGTAATCTGGTCATCATAGTGGGTTTCCAGGCAACTGTCATTTTTCAATCCAATGAAAAATTATCTCCTTATAGGAAGAGGAGAGGGAAATAGAATATCATAATTTACCTTTTCTTCATCATTTCTTGTTTGCATGGTTTGCATTCTTCCCTTTGGGATGGGGTTTATTCTTCTGAACAAGGACTTTCTCAGTCTTTAAAATAATTTCTATTCTCCTTAGTGTTTCCCATCTTCCAACAGTTGCTCTTTCTGAAACCAACACCCCTGATTTTTTTCATGCAGTCATACCCTTCACTATTTTTAATTTTTTTTTTTTTTTTTTTGCTATGTTCTTCCCATGCATGGATCTCATGGATTACTATAATGAAATTATAATATTTCAAGTGTTCTTCTTTGTTCTTTTCTTCATAGATCTTGATATTTAATTTGTCCCGAGGGCTGCCTTTGCACACTGAACTGTCCGTTGAGCTCATAGATAATTTAGAAGCCAGTAGCGCCTGCAATGAGTTTGAGTGATTTCTTCTGGTATGGCACATTTTTCAGCACCGAGTTTCATTTCTTGTCTTTGTACTTATCCATGTATCTTCTCCAGGTTCAGCCTAAAGTCTTTATCATCTTCTTCACCCTTGATTAAACAAAATAAATTACACTGTTTGGAGGTTTAATCACCTTCCTCTTCACTCCTTTTCATAGGTCCCTGCTAAACATGTTTATATAAAGAACTAAATAAATATCACAAATCTCAGATCTTTTGCTGTGTAATATTCTTACTGCTTTAAAGACAGAAAAGAAAAAATTGAGATTCCTAAAATGTATTTTTGAACAATATAAACTCTATTTTAAAATCTAGTGTTAGGAATCATTCTGCTGATGTGTTGTTCACTGGCTGGATAGTGCTGAAGTCCTTTTCTCCTCAGCCACTAAAAGCCTCTGTCTACTTCATTTTCCCTTTGAAGAGATATCCTTCTTTCTCCCAACAGCTAATTTCAGAGTAGTTTTGATAACAATGAGATAAACAGTGTCAGATCAGCTAAGAGCACTTTCCTTAATAATAAGCTGAATAGACATTCTCACAGGAAGTCATCAAATATCGATTTGGCCTTATGGACAATATGGACAATATGGACCTCTTGGTTACCTGACTTCAGCAAAGTCCTATTAAGATAATGGGAGTAGAATTTAGCTAAAGGTGCAGTTTTTATTTTCACATATGGCTGCCATCAGCTAAGTGATGAATAAAGAGCATGCATGAAAAAGTCATGATTATCTGTGGTGCAGGGATGGGCCGAGTGGTGCTGAAGTGATGGATGTCACCCTTTGCTGGGAGTGTGAATTGTTGTTCAGATGGGAAAGTACTTGCTTCTAGTCTTCATTCTTTCCTTGCTTGGATTTATTTGGGTGATTGTTGGCAGGATACTTTTGGAATCTGAAATTGGGTCTGCAGAGGGTTTTCTCTGCTGAAAGCCATGACGTGTATTCAGTCAATCACTGTTTTAAACAAAGGACATCTATATGAGCCAGGCCACACAGCTCAGCACAGCTGACATTAAAAGCAACTTCTAAAATGGTTAATTCATGAGGAATGGGATGTTTTGGGAATGAAACCCCCAGGCAAATAAATAAGTCTGTGGAGCATCACCATTGTTTGCTCCCCACACTGGATGGGGATAGATAAGGAAAGTGAGAAAAGTACCCCTTGGCACATCTCTGCCAGCTTTCAGTAAGTCCATACATGCATCAGTTCTGATGAGCTGATAAACAAATCTATCAAATTTGCTAAGTCTGTGGGAATCCCAGGCTGTCTAATGGTAGATGGAGGTAGGGGTTACAGCAGGATGGGATTTACTATAGCTGGGAGCTGAAATGTAATAATAATATAGTAATAAATATATTGCTGCTCCAGCAGAGAGAGCAGAACTACTGAGGCTGCATGAAATTTGGGTATAAAAGAGGCAGCAGTGGGAAACCTGGAGGATATTTAGCACAAGGCAGCAGGAGATATCCAGGAGCTTAGGAGATGAGGCAAATGGAGGAGGTTGCAGTCTGTGAAGCACAGTAGTCCAAAACTCAGATCATACATTCTATTTAAAATGAAAATGATGCATGTTTTGGGAAATGTTACCATTGTTTCATGTTGTTTAGTAACTGGACGAAGTTTTTTAAATCCTCTTTTCCATCTGCCGAACACGCAAGCATGTGCACGTGTGTTGTAGCAAACATTCTCCTTTTGCCTTTAAGGGGAATTAATTGTGAGTCAGGGACACTTTAAGTGATGTTATATCACCTTAACATTTTTGTAAGATGCATTTTAAACTATGAACTGTTTGTGTCCCAAATCAGTGTGCTTTGTGGCAAAACCTGAACTGACACGCTCTTCTGTGCGGGAACTAAAATCACACCGTACAGGGGCCACTGTGAGGGTCTTCAATTCAAGGCTGTTTGGCACCAAAGTTGTTTTGACCTTCTCTCTAAATACGTATACACTTAAACAGGGACATAAACAGCAGAGGAGAGATGTGATGAGAGCGCTCAACGCTCGGTAAGTCTGACAGGAAGGATCAGCAGTAGCTCCTGCATGCACAGAATTGTGGAGACAATTTCACTGATATGAACAAACTCAGGTTGATGACTCAGTTGAGAAGACAGAGAAAAAGAGGAACAGACACTGTGACATTTCAATTACATCAGCGTTTAAAAAGAAATATTTAAGAAAGTGGATGGAAAAGGATAGGAAAACAAAAACAAAACAAAAAGAAGTCCCCAGGAGCTCCATGGCGTTAATCTAACCTTCAGCATGACTGAAAACTGCACAGGCAGGTGAGCAGAATTATTGATGTTTGAAGTAATTACTTCAGCAGGCACTGCTATCAAAATTCATAGTGATTGATTTCCCACTAGTCAGCTTATCTCTCTGAGAACAAGTTCACTGGAAAGCAGCTTATAACCCTTTCCTAATAAGCCATGGCACATCAGTGGAGAAAATGGCGTGAGGCTCATTTTGTTTTGCACTCACTGTTGTTAAAGGTTGAGTAATTCAAAATCTTAAGATGCCGGGCCCTTTTCTCCAGACAGCCCAGGAATCCAGAGATCTGCACTCCCCAAGCAACTCACCCTTGTCCTCCTAGGTACAGTGTGAACTGAAGGAGACTTTCAAGATTAATTTATTTCAGTAACAACAGGGAAAATATTGTCTGAACACACAGACCAGAACTTTGTTTTTAAAGGTGGATCTCAAATGTGGAATACTGTCTGCAGGCTGACTGAGAACTGGTTAAATCAGAACACTGGAGGGTATCATTGTGGTGCCTACCCTTAGGCGACGCAAATGATGTTGCTGTATATGCACTGAGCTTAAATCCCTGTCCCCATGCACCAGTTCAGCATCCAGAAGAGCTTGGACCTTTACCTTTGCTTCTTCTCCAGCCTCTGTTAATTAGCAGTCCACTACTTTGCAGATCCCAGCACAGGAAAAAATTAAATGAGGGACAAGTGTGAAGAGTCTGAACTATCAATCTCCTGGATTTTCATTGGTCTGTGTCAGGAGGCACATCATCTATAAGTGCTTTTCCTTTTAGATTGTTTCCCATGCACAGAGAGCAGAATGCTTCCCTGTGCATGGTTGTTTCACCCTGCCGTCTGGGAGCACACAGATAGCAAACAGTGCTCTTTGTCAGGAAGCAAGAGGATTATTTTCTGGATCAGTTTTATGGAGAAAAAGAGAAGGAAGAAGAGGGTGTAGGAAAACCATTTTGTACGATTGGCAGGAACAGGAGTGAGTGAGATAACTTCTTAAGGCAGAGGTGAGCTGCTCCTTTCAGGACCCAGCAGCTGTGTCCTTAGAAGCTGTGCATGAGAAAGAGAGGTGAAGGCAGCAGAGGAGTTAGGAGCTGAACTTTTGCAGAGAATTTAAATGACAACTTTTTTAGAGTTCTGGGAACTTTTGGGCCAGATTTTACATTCACTGTCTGCCCATTTAATGAACACTGGTGTTTCCTGGTCTTTGGTAGCTAATATGTAAGAAACACATCTGGGTGGCTGACTCCCTGTGGGTAAATCACTTCCCCTGATGTATCTGTGGGTTCCCAGTCTGGAGCCTTTCTCTTTGCCCCAGTGAAGACTGACAGGATGACATTGCAGAGGCATCACACACTCAAAGGTACACTGTATTCCACTGTACCCAATCACAAAACACCAGTACAGCTATGCCTCTGCTGTATGGTCAGTGCTAAACTTGCACCCTGCTCTGTGCCACCATTTGGGGTGTGTGTAGCTCTGTCCTACTTGGTGCAGAATGACCTGGATGGGTCTCTGCCTATCAGTGGACTGTGGAGGAGGCAGTTTCTTTCTTGTGGGGTAGAAGGCAGTGCAAAACAGCAAGATCTCTCAGGGACTGTCTGGCCTCTTAGCCTGCAAAGAGGAAGTTAATAATGGAAGGGAGAGGCATCTCTACCCAGATCTCCTCAAAATCCATCCAGCTCCTCATCAAAAATACCTCAGTGCTTTGTAATACTTAAACACATTGAACTCCTCTGGCAGCAGCAGTGTTGAGGGCTCCCGATCTGCACTGTTTGGGTAACCAGGAGAGAATGGCAAGGTCCGTAAGCACCTTTGCTAGAAAACTCCTCAGCATGTGGCAGTCCTAGTAGGAGAGCTTCAGATTGTACAAACAATGCATCCTAGCAGTCCCAAGTGGCCTGTGACTCTTTAGATGCTGTGACTGAGCTGTGTCAGGACAATTTCTTGTCTCAGCTGTACCCTGCAGATGGTGGAGAAATCAGTCTCCATCAATTCCTGTGTGTGCTTTATTCTCACGGGTTTCTTCACCTGAATTCTTGTGATATATAGGGGCCTCAAGCACTGTAGATATGTGCCACTACAGTACATCTACTCTTTTGTGAGTCTTCTACCATAGTCTGCAAACCAATATACCAACCCTGGGTTTTGGCCCACTTTCCCCAGTAGGCTTCTGTGCTCTTTTTATCCTTCTATGTTTCCAGTGCAGTGGGCTATAGCAGAGACCAAATTCCTGCATTGCCCTTCTGGCTTCCAGTGTTGTGCTTCTATTTCAGTGCCTGCCTTCCTGGTCAGTGTAAGTTGATCCTCGTGGTCCACAGGAGCCTGGCAAGGGGCGGGAGGCAGATGGTCACACTACCACAGTGAGGTCGTAAGAAAACTGCCTCTGATGGAAGCACATTTTTCTTGGATGCACAGAGATGACTGCATCTTGTCACAGCTAAAGAGGAAGCTAGATGAGAATCCAACCAACTGGCTTTCCTTGCAGAACACCCCCGCTTTAGCCCCCCAGACCTTCAACATCTTCCCTGCATGTTTGTGTCTCTGGGTGGCTGCTGCGGCAGCTCAGCTCTCGGATTCCCACAGAGCCGGAAGGTGAAGCGCAGGATGCAGAGCGGATGGTTCCCCTGTGGGGCTGGAAAGCCTCTCTCTCTGTAATTGTTTCTGACGTTTCACCTGTCACATCCTGAGCTGCTTCGGGGAAGGGGGAGCAGGGGGGTGGGTGTGATGAAATGTTTGGATCTCTGAATGTGTAGCCAGTACACTGTGTTCCCTGCCGACAAGAGATCAAAGATGTCAGAGCTCTGGAAAAAGACAAAAAACGACAGATTGAAAAGCAAAATATATGGACAGAGAGAGATACATGGAGAAGGAGAAGAAAGTCACGTAGAAATAGGAACGATTGCCTAGAGACAGGTAGACAGATGCCTAATAAACCAGATAGACAGATGACTGTGGCAGAAAGACAACATACTTCTTGCTGTTCTTGGGCTGTAATTATCAGCTATTTAGGCAGTAAGCCCAGGCAAACCAGTTATTATCAGTATTCAACAGCTCTGAGGTGAAGCCCAAAGCAATTAATGCCCTTTGAGAACTTGGGACTAACTACAGTAAGCACTTTTTAAAAGCAGATTTTAAGAAGAATATTTGTGGGGAGGGATGGATTAGGACATTTTCATTATATAAGGAAGGGGAGGGAGAATCTGCTGTAGAGGAGGTCCCCATGGATGAGCAGAACAGGTATGAACTCCAGCAGAGCTAGAAGCTGTGAACAGGGAACAGCTACTGATCACATCTATCACATCTTCTCTATATGCAGCCCCTTTTCTTTGGAGAAGAGATTGCTGTGTCTCAGAAGAACTCTATCAGTTCAAAGCAGAAGCACTCAGAAATACATATGCAGGAGAGCAGAAAAACCCCACATAGTCTGTGAAGTGTAGGAGCACCTCATTCCTGGGAGACTTTTTTTTTTGTCTGGTGTAACTAGTGTCTGGAAAGGGCTCAAGCCTCATACTATGGGATGGAGGGAAGTGCACTTTCCTGGGTGGAGGGCTGATGTCAAGGAGCAACACCTTGACAAAGTATTAACTCCTTGCCTTAGCTAGAAAACCATCCTCCTGCCAATCTGGTCCTATAGCAATAGAGGGCACTTTTCATGGCATAACAAGACTCTGTCCACTTTAGGATTTTCAGGGAAAAAGAGTATCCCAAAAGGAAAACATTCAAATAAATTTTGGACTGTATAGTCTGCAGTCTCATATTTCAGCACTGCTGGCTATATGTGCTCAGTTGACATACACGAGCACATGTGGGCAGATCTGGCTCTGTGTCATGAGTCTGAGGCTTGACTGCTGTCACAAGCACCTTAGCTCTGCTGAGTCAGTGGAGCTGTGCTGATCTGTCCTTACTCAGGGTTAACCACTGATGGTGTTGGTAACCAGCCACGTGCTCCATCCTGGCTTATGTGATGGCTGAGCAGCTGGTGCTGGGTGCTCCCGAGTCAGAAACCTTGAGAAAACATGGAGTCCCAGGCACGGGGAATTCTGTCAGTCACTGCAGAATGAAACAGATTTCCTCCTGATTCTGAGCAGCCGCCCACTGCTCTTTGGCTTGGAAAACAGTGTGAGCAACTGAGATGAGAACTTGGTGGAGTTGTTGCATTGAGATACTGTCTTCTGGATCTCAAGCATTCTTGGGTGTGAGCAGCAGAGCCAGCAGTTTATGACTCAAGATACACAAATTAATAGTGTATTTTGGTGTTTCTAATTAGCCCCTTGAGCACTGTGCAGAACCTGCTTGGAAAACCTGAGCTTGTGAATTGCTGCTTTGCTGTGAAGCCTGTTCTGATAGTGAGAAGGAAAGTGTTTTGAAGAAGCTACATATGTGAAATGGCTGTTAAACCTCCTTATACCCCCCCCATGTTTTTTGTTATAGTCTCATGGAAAACACCTTTCTTTATACTTTGAGCTGTATTTTGTATATGAACTTGATCTTTGAAGTGGTAAGTACAGGAACAGACGGCATGCAGCAAGAGTGGCAGAGGAAAGAAAAAAGGCAAGAGAGAAAATCCATTTCCTTGAGATGTGAAAAGGCTGAAAATTGAGAAGGTGGTTGAGTGAAAGGGAGCTGGTGGCTGCAGATGCAGTGAGGGAGGCTCTTTTCATCCCACGGCAGAGAAGCTGTGCAGAGAGGGGTCTGGTGATAGCAGATGTTGTGGAGGAAAAAACAGTGAGGAAATTAGTTCTTTCAGAAATGCAAGTTTCCAAAGTTCTTTCACCATTGCAAGCAAAGCAGCCGTGCCCAGTAGGTCCCCTTCTGAGTTGGGGAAGACTCCACTAGGTTCAAGAACTGGGCAGTATGCAGCTGCTGCATAGCCAACCATACCTTACTGAATAAACCAAGTGACTGACACTTTCTGAGTGGGGCATGAAGGCAAACACCCACCTGTTGAAGTAGGGCAACTAAGGGAAATGTCTTGAGTTCTCTGACCCTCTTATTTATTTGTTCAATGTGCAACTATTCTCAAGAACTGCACAGTCCCAAAGCAGACTTGGAGAATGGTGCTGAGATTTCTTTTCCTTTTAGATCTAGCAACATCAGTAAGAATCAAGAAAGCTGGGGAGCAGTTCCTGACACCCCTGGCTAGGATCAGAGCTGCACTCTGGTGCTATGCAGTCACTTCTCAGAAACCCTTAGGGTCTCTGCTACATAAACTGTTAGAGATGCCTGAAAATGTAGTGTTTCTCCACAGTGTTTTAATCTTTATTCTTTTTATTTTACCACATCCATTGCTTTCCTCCACATATTTTGAACACAGATATACATTTATAAGGCTTGATTGCTTATTTTCTCTTTTAATTTAGACCTTGGCATGGTGTCAATACATCAGTTGTGATTTATTAGGTTGATGTTGTTTTCTGACCAATAATATATCCCAGTGTGTTTGCTTGGGACTGTTCCTCCATTAAATGGAGTACTGCCCTGCACAGCAGGTGCATATGGGTATTTTATTTCTTCCTTTGAAGCATTCGCTCTGGTCACTTTGGAGGAAGATGGCATGGTAAGCCAACTGTTGTTGGCTTTTTCTGATGTAATGCTTTCCATAATCACTACATTGGATCTTAGTCTGCCAATGAGACACCTTTTAAAAAATATACACTTAAATGTCAGGAGAGAGAAGACCTGTGTTTGGTAATGTGATGTTCTCTGGATGCCTCACCAGATCTTCAGAGGCTGAGCTGAGGCTGTCCTGGGTTAATCCTACATAGCTTTGTGATGAGTCTGCTGCATGAGATAGGATTTGGGAAGTTTATTGAGTACTGTGGGAATGTTCATGCTGTACAGACATAAATTAAGCTGGTAGATTGTATCTCTTCTGTCAACTTTGTGTCTTGATTTACAGAGCATTCACTGTTTTAGGGCCCCCAGCATTACAAATCCAGATCATGCAGAATTTGCTTACTTTGGGATTTGAGCCAGAACTCTTCCCTTGTACAATGAAAAGCTTGATATCTTTTTTACAGAGAGTTTGAAGCATTTCTCGTTGATTCATTCCTTTGCAACAAAATGGAGGGATGTCTGTTGTATTATTGGGGAAAAAAAAATGACAACATAAACCCAAAGGAAATGTTTGGAAAAGCCTTGCTTTTTTTGATTTCTGGGGTTGTTAGAAAAGCAGCCTCAGAGTAGAACTAGCAGGTGCCTTTGTCTAGTTTGTGACAAATAAGGAGGGGCATAGGGATAGGAAAAAGGAATTCACTTAGAGAGGTAACCATTTTACCCTGAATTCTGCTAAGCATTTTAGAAATATTTTTCAAGAAAAAAATAGTAATGTGTCTTTATTCAGCAGCCTGGGTAATGATTTTAGATTCTGACTATGCTGGCAGTTTGGCATATTTTTTTTTTCAGCCTGCTCCACTCTATCTTGTTTTGGTGGGAGGGATTGGAGGCTCCCAGTAGCATCACTTGGAGCTCTTCTCTGGTCCCCATCCCTCCTTCCCTCTCTCCTCCTCTCTCACTCTGCCTCTTTGTGCTGCATGTTCCCTTTTCAAAAAGTAATTTCATGGCTCATGCACTTAAGATTCCATCAGAAAGTCGAGTCTTTGATCAGGCAGACAGACGCCCTGCTGGGATTTCATTGGCAAATCACAATTCCCTTAATTAAGACTATGTGTCTTTATATCACTAAACTGATTCCAGCTGGGTCCCTGCTCGTTTTACATCCAGATTTACCTAGACTATGGATTCTCACTCCCTGCGACTCCAGAGGAACAAAAACTATTTAAAGACTTTTCCTTCCCAGCTTCTCCCTCCAGCTGCTTCTTCCCACTGGTGCAGCAAATGGTGTGGGCTGGGGACTAAATGTCTCCTTCGGTCTCGTTTGCACTCTCCACCAAATGGGGAGGTATGGTCGTGTGAGGGATTTGCTCTGTTCCTCTCCAGCACTTGGATGCAGGGAATCAGTAGTACAAAGCGAACTGAACTTGCCTGATGTTTAGTTCTATTCAGGAGCCATGTTCTCACTGAGAGTCAAGGAGGTGCTAAAATTCAGCATAGTTTTCTACTCCTTCCCATCTTCCTGTAGCTAACAATTACAGATGAGGCAGGTTAAGAGTGCTCGCTTATGGTAATCACAGGTCCTGAGTGGGAGGGACCTTGGTGACATTTCTGCTGTGCTGGATTTGCTTGTTGTATTAGTCATGCCAAGGCAAACATTTCTCCAGAGACAAAATACACAGTCAGTGACTCCTGACTTTAAAGTGTGTGGTCTGCTTTGGCCAAGGAGGTAACGCTCTGCAGGGCGATCCAACAGGCAACGTTGTTTTCCCTTCAGCCATCTGCATTTTCCCTCCTTCCTCCTTAATTTCCTCATCTCCTCTGAGCTTTGCCCTGACACCTCCTCCCCGGGGAGGAGAACCATCCACAGCAACCCGCTAAGGGCACTGCTGACAGGGATGACAGGCAGCAGGGCTGTCACGGGGCAGCACCTGCTCTCTGACCCCAGGTCCAGCCATTCCCCGCTGTCACGGTGCTGGCAGGGGGAGTGAAGGAAGGGAGAAGAGGGGCAAAGGAAGTTCAGAGATGGGGCTTCTCCGTGCACCAACCCCAGGGGTGTGAGTGCATTTGCCATGCATTAGAAGGATATATCTGGCTCCTCTGGAGCAAATCTTCTAGGTGTTTTCAAAAGCATCTGCGTGGAGATGGCAGAGACTGACAAAGATGCCTACGGCTTGAGAAACATCCCTATAGATGTGATTGCAGTGGCTGTCCCTCTGTGGAGCCTGTGACATGCGACCCTCAGGCCCTGAGTGTCCCTGCAGGTGACAGCTCTTCAGCCAGGAAAGACCTGGCTGCTGGCTGGACAGTGATGGCCAGAGCTACAGCACATGGGAGGCTCTTGGCTGCTTATGCAGTCATGCTTAAAATGAAGAACCAGCCAGCAACCAGTGCAGCTCTAGTGGCCAGCAAACCCTGACCCGGCGCTTCCTGGAGCCCAGCTGCCTGCTTAACAAGGGAATCCCGAGTCTCAGCTCGGGACACGTTCTCTCCTACAGACAGATTCATCTTTAGATTTATCATATGGAATTCTTCACTTGGAAATGCCTATTTAATTATGTGCCAGATGAGCTTCCAACCCTGTCTTGGGCATGTGGTGGCTTCTTGGGGATGTGTAATGGACCATAGCAGAGCTTGGCTTTAAAGGGGCTTCATTTGAAGGGTCTGTTGTGTTTCCAGCTGTTAAACCCAGCAAGAAGGGTTTTGGTTCAGTCAAACAGGCTACAGCCTGAGCTACACCTTATTTAGCTCCTCACATGCTGATAAAAATGTTCACTGAAAACCATAAGAGGACTTTGCAATTAGATGGGTCTTTGATTTGAAGATTCTAAAGCTCTTTTTAATAAGAATTGCTGATTATGATATGCTGATTATGGTTATTAGATTAGATCAAAAGGGGTTAAGGATCTCTGTTTTGTTTTAGAGACAGAACAAAACTATCCCAAATGTACAGGAAGCACATTCATTGACTAGAAAATTAATTGTATGAGCCTTTATATAAATAACTGGATAATTATTTTTTGTTAGAATTAATTATAAGTCTTATACTTTATAGAATGTTAATTCTATGTTTATCTTTGTCTTGTCCCAAATCACCTTAATTCAATGTTAGAGACACATTAAACTTACATATAGTTAAAGTTAATTGAAATCTTGCTCATAGACTCTATGTAAAGGAATTAGGATCTAATTAAGCTAAGTTGGTGAGGATTGCCGTGTCTAAGATGTTGTGGCTTTCAGGGTCTGTGACAGAGTCACGTCACTTGGAGGTGCAGACAATGGAGACCAAGTATTTGCTGTGTTTCCCCTGTGGTTTAATGAAGACAGAGACACACTGGGCTACAGGAACTTGATGGCACTGGAGTATCCCTTCCCTGATGGAAGATGTCTTTGTTGCTAGGGGTACGCCAGGGCCCAGAAACCCAGTGTTGCTTAGGGATGGCAGCCCTGTGTCTGGGGCATGGCCACTGAACAATTGAGCCTAGAGCACAGAGACATTGAGATTCATCTGAGTACCCTCTGCACCCCTTGCTGTGGTGACAGGCCTATTTATAGAACCCCTCACTGAAAACATTGATCAGAGGTGAAAAGCTGGCTAGCACGCTTTGGGGGTGTGACACCACAGCAATACAGTGAATGTGTCCTAAAAAGCTTAATTAGGAGGAGAGATGTAAAGTTGGTACTTTGGCACCTCAGGTCATCAAGCCGTTAGATGTAGCAAAAGGTGGAATTCTCTTTGGCTTTCCTATACAACTTCTTATGTGTGATTTTAACAACATAATTAAAATAAGCACATTAAGAACATTGCTGAGCAAAACGTGGAGTTGTGTTGCAGTTAAGAGTATCAGTAGCTTCTCAGAATACTAGAGGATAGTATCAAACAGCAGAAATCCAGGATGCTCATATCTGAGTTTATACATAAGAGAAAGCAACTACATTAAGGTAAGAAATGAAGAGATAAGGCACCCAAGCATTCTTACCTCAGCCCCGGAGAGGTACTGCAAAGGGAGAAAGTGGAAATTCAAGGATGTTGCATTGTAACAACAATTTAAATTTCATCTGGGGCTGTAAAGACTTATGTCACTCCTGACCACACTGAACCATAATCATTGCATCTGGCCGCTGACTTCCCTAATATTTTATTTTGACCTGATAAGGAATCTGATACCTGACTACAGCATTTCAAATGTCTTAGAAGTCACTGGGAGGGTGTTTAGATGTGTCAACCTAGACAGAGAGAGAAAGGAAATGGGATTGAAATTACAGGGGAATGTTAGAAAGGGAGGGGAAATGTGTGTTAAGGAAGGAGGAGCAAAAGATGATGAAAACCCAGAGTGCTACGAGGCAGAGAAAAGCTTGTAGAGAAGAGGAGGGGATTTGCACCAGAGATGGGGTAGAAGGACAGTTAGGACAAAAGGTGGGGAATAGCTGTAGGGGACAGGTTGACAGCTGTAAAGGGAAGGATGGTGTATTTTATTAAACTAGAGATATTTGGATGCACTGGACATGCCTCTTAGCTCTCTAGGTGGACAGGCTTCAGTTAACGGAAAAGAATGGGATCTTGGACCCTGATAAAATGCATCCCATCCTTGACAACTGAGCATTTGGCATGATAGGCTCTTTTAAGGGGCCTGTCACTGTTGTCTGAGACATCGCTGCCTGACTGCAGCTCTACTGCCGATGGCCAGGGGGGAAAGGGAGAGGAATGGTCCTTCAGCCTAGCAGAGTGCAGCAGAAGTGAATCCTGATCTCAGTGCATCACTTCCCAATAGAGTGAGAATTTTCTGGATTGTTTTTACTGCATACACATGAGCACTACATGACTGGGAAGAAAAATGTTTTTTACCTATCAAAAGATGCTTTTTCCATCTATCACAAGTGTTTTTGTGGTATCTGTCTCCTGCTCTGTACCAGGCTGAGGCTTGTGTTTTGATATGCAAACTTGGCAGACCTGCCTACAGTCTTTTCATTACTTTTCAGTAGTTCATACTGCATGATGAGATCAAAGAGTTTAACTGAATTAGGAATCTCCTAACCACAGCTTATAGGAAACGTGCAACTTAGCAATGCGCAGTGAGCCTCTCACTCCATTTGTTCCCCCTCCTTTGCACATGTACCCGTCACAGCTTCAAACGCTGCATCAGATCTGGAGAGACCCATTAGGAAGTGAGCAAACCAAGCAACACAGGCGAACTGAAAACCTTCTTAAAAGTGAGAAAATGTGCTACAATGATTTCAGATCCCAAATCAATTGAATCACTCATGGGTAGGCACAAAAATGAAACCATATGTCATCTCAGAAACAAAATATTTGAGAATTAATTCCATTTTTACTTGCCTGTCAAAGCTTGGCTTCCAAGTTTAGCTCTCTCATTCTTGCCAGTGATATTATTAGACCTCTGCCACGGCTTGGGTGCTGCACTGATGGACAGAGCTTTTGAAGGAAAGGGCTTTCTGGCTGTAAGGGCAAAGTGAATAAAACAGCATGGTGGAAGGGCTGCAGGTGGCTTTTAGAAGTTTTTCAGCAAAATGAACAACAATTTTGGAACAGCGAAGAGAATTTTAGCTGAATTGAGGTGCTTTGATTGTCTTAACCCTCTTGCATCCTTTCTTCTTTCCCTTTAGTGTAAGTTCAGTTTTTAAAAATGCCATTTGAAATGAAATAAAATTATTATAAGTAAAATTAGAAAATTAGAAATTTTACTATAAGAAAATGCCCATGAAAGACATTTTAGGGGTTTTATATGGAGCATAAGGACAGTTTTTAAGTGATACTTAAATTTCCCATTTGTTATAACATCTCAAAAACAGTCAAAAACCAGAGTTGAGCAGGTAAGTACACAGACACCTTATTGCACTGCTTTTGGTGGGTTCTTCTGCCAGAGAGCTGCAGGAGCCACCTGCCCTTAAAGGAGGACAGCATCCAGGCAGACCCACCATGTCCAGGCAGGTCTGACAGCCAAGCAGGGGCAGGGTCTGGATGGAGAATTGGGATGTCCCTGGCCAGGTCTAGTCCTGGCAGCAGTGTGGTGAGGCCATAGCACTTGTGGGGCTGGGGCTGTCACCCTGGCTGAAAGGAACTCCCAAGGGCAGGGGTGAGTGCAGGTGGGCATCTTCCCACTCACCACCACCATCAGTTGGACTGTTTCTGAGCTAATAATACAGATTTAACATAGGATCCTGTCTTCCTTTAGTTCTTAAAGAAGTTTTCCATTGTGAGGGGCAGGAGATAGTATATCTGGTCAAAGGGGGAATTTGGCCCCAGCCAGTCCTGACTTGGATTCTACCATCCTGGGGATATGGCAGAGCCCTGCACCAACAAGAGCAACTTCCAGGCTGCTCTGGGACCATGCAAGGGGGATTGGACATATGTGCATGTCTCCCCATGCAGCACCACAGCACCTGGACAGTGTGAGGAAAACGTCAAGGTAATTTGGGGATCAGCTTCCAACTTATGTTATAAACATCTCTGATCTATATCAGTATCAATGACCTGGTCCTCAAGGTGAACACACAAAGAAAGCCATGTAGTACAGTGAACTTTCTGACTTCTGAGTGCAGCCACTGGACTCAGTCATGAAGTTACAGCACCATGCATCCTATATTGGTATTTCTAGACTTGGAAGCTTACTAAAACTCTCTGCTGGGCACAGAAAACAAGAATGTGTTTATGGAACAGGTTTTTTATCATTATCTGGTCATTTCAGTATGCTTGTGAGTAAGACTTATATGGAGCTCATTGGAGTTGCTTTAGATTTCTGCTAAGTCAAGGATCTGATTGAGTACAAGGGATGGGTTTTTTTTTTTCAGTAAACCTAAAGAGTCTCTTTCATGGCAAATTCTTCTAGATCATTGGGTGGTTTTGTGAAGCTGCTGTCAAACATGGTACTTATTAGGGTTGTGCACAAATGCCTAAAGTTGTGAACACACTGCATACATATATTTATGTCACATTCAGGTTGCAAAACATTTATAACTGTCACCTCTTTCCCCATGTCTTTTTGTATGTCTCCAAACACATAACCAACCCTGTTCCTGACTGATTGATGAGCTAGGTAGGGTAAAGTCAGCCTTCTTCTGTGCAGCCTGTGGACTTCAGAGACTCTATGCACAGGGACTTTGGTCTCTGACATGAGGAGAAAGCTTTGGATGAACACCTGTGGGCTATTGTGTGTCACCAGCATTGCTAGAACAAAGCAGGGGATTGTTCTGTCCTGTGCTGTGTGTGGAAACCCTACACGCTTGCAGAGCTGTGGCCAAGTAATGACTAAGTCCCACTCTCTTTGTCTGATAAAACCAGGTAGTCTCACATGCCAAATTGGAGCCTACCAGTTATTTTAGATGAAGCAAAGTGTTGCCAGAAACAGAGATAAATATGGTATATACTGGCTTTGGAAGCAACTTCATGCTGTTTCCTGAGGTCCGACAGGTGAATGAGTTTGGAGCAAGCATGCCATGGTGTAATCCAGCGTGCTGTCTGTAACAAGTGCTGGACATCTTGCACCTCTGACCCCTCTCATCTTCCCAGTCCCATCAAGCATAACCCCTTGGGAATATCATGCTGGCAGCAGGCATCTGTGTCTGCAATCACATGAGACACCCACGCGCGGTCCAGCCTTGGCCACAGTCCCCTGCCTATCAAGTGACATACTTCAGAAAGGTTTTAGGCTTCATGCTCCCCATGAATGTGGTTCATACAGTGATCCAGCAGCTACCCTGCTATTATGTCTTCAGCACAAAAGACACTTCAGGGAAAATGTTTCCAAAATAGAAAACCTGACTCCTTCCTCAGGCTTACTGTTCCCAGCCTGTGCAAAGACCCAGCTTTCTGAAGTTATGCTTTCAGAGTCAGCCCACCTCTGTCAGCAGTTGCTGACCAGTGGCTCCCACTACACTTGCTTCGGGATCATTCTGGAGTTTGTTACAGCTCTTGGGGCTCCACAATTCGTTCTGTGCTTCTGGAGATGGGAAGAGTGTCCCCACTGCCTCAGTTGCAAGCTAGTGTGTCTTGCCACTTGTGCTGCCTCCCAGCCTGGTCTGCCTGGTCGACTTACAGTTCCATAAGGAAACTTCAAATAAGCCATTATATTTAAATGGTAATTTTGCATCCCTGGTTGGCCATGTACAACAGCTATACCAACACTGACTGATTATTTACATAAATACAGACAGTGACTACACCCCTACTTGTTCCAAAAGATCAGTAAGCCATGGTAAAAGCCAGAGTCCTCTGATTTCAGCAACTTCATTGATGCAGGAATGAGGATCAGAAGGAAAGGGAGTTAGCACAGCACTGAGTACCTCACCACATAGCAGTAGCTGTGTCTGGAAGCAGAAATCAGTCAAATGAAAGAACAGGATTGTCTTTCTAGCAGTGGGGGTTAATTAACCATCTGACAAACCACTAAGTGCAATATTTTTCTTATCTTCATCTTGTCACATGATGATTGGAACACCTTCAGGAAGTTAGTTGTTAGCTGAATATTATGGGATTCAGTACAGAAGTAATTTGGGGAAGATGTATGGTGAGTGATACACGTGCTGAGTAGCTGAGCCAATCTGTGTACTCAGTGGTGTTTTGTGCAGAGATACCTTGTGAAGTAAACTCAAAGACACTCTACAAAACAGTGTTAGAAAATAGTTATTCCCTATGACTGATCACATGGGTGGAAATACTGAGGATTTCTTGTCAGAGCAAATGCCACGTCCTGTGACATCTTATGTTAATCAGATAGTTTGCACAGATTGAAGGTTGTGTCCCATTTCCCTTCTGCTAGGAAAGACTTTCCCTAAATTTGCCACACAAGGAGAATCTGTTGAGAGGTTTATCAGGCTAAAGGGGCCTTACTGGGTGCCTAAGGCTTTTTTCCCAGCACATTTTCTGGGGTACATCCAGCTGTGGATGTGCTTTTTGTTTTTGCTGTGCATAACATCTGTGCAGTGGGCTTTTGTTTGACTGGTTGGCAGTTTTCTCTTCCTTCCCCCAAGCTGCTTTGGCTGCTCACCCAGCTCTTCACCAAAGTGCAAATTTATATTCCTCCTGCTTTCGGCAGGCCCATATGCAGAACTGTCAAAATGTCACTGGCATCAATTGCAAAAGGTTAGTGCCACATTATAGTCAGTGAGCTTATTAACAGGGAAATGATTGTGTTTGGGAGAGGGAAGGACAAATGGGAATCGGTTTTTGAGGCACTTGCTTCTTCTAGTCAACATTTCTTCATGTCATATATATATTTTCAGAAAGTGGTTGCCATCTGCAAAGAAAAAAAATAGCTAGAGACCCCAGAAAGTATGTGGCTGTTCCTTATGAGATCCCAGCAATCTGGGAGATGGAGAGGCAGTAAGAAGCTGGCCAAATTTATTTGGGTGTTGAGCGACAGCAGATGTTCATCTTCACTGACTCAGTGACTAGAGACAGGATCATGCTGGAAAAATTGGGTTTAATGGGAACCCAGTGTGAAACTGGGAGAGTGTGGGTCTTGGTTCTGTGATTTCAGCTTAGCCCCAGAAATAGTCATGACATTCAGTTGCTCTCCCCAGGTTTACAGGTGGATGTATACACATGAGAGCTACTGTTTTACTTAATTCCTTCTCTGTGCTTTTTCAGTTTTAATTAGATTGTATTCAAAGTCACCACTGAAAAAAATGCCCATAACCTACTGCAAAGTTTTTATCTGTCCAAGGCATTTTTAGGGCTTCTGGTAACATCATTGCAGAGAACTTAGCTCACAATCTTTAATGTATAATCAAAACAACCCAGTAAAAAGATATTATTCCAGTTTATGAGAACTGAGGCACAGAAAGCCTGACTTTTGTCATGCAAATTTGTGAGACAGCAGAGATGAGTATCTGCACCTTTATAGAATATCTGCTAGTACTGCATCACTGAACCATCCTTCTCATTTTTTCTTTTGGCTTTTCCACCTTGTCTCTTAAAGTCAACCTAATGCCCCTCTGGAAGCACGGATCATCTATGCCTCTCGTCCCTTAGAGAGGCAGGAGGAGAAATGTTCAGGCCCTATGAAAAAGTTAAATCCGGTTGTGTTGTTACTCTGGCAAGAGCCAAAGCAAGGTGTAGGTGCTTGTCCTTTGGGTTTCTATGGAGCTGCTACTTCACAGGAACCCTGCACAGCTTTTGAACTATTGCTTGCAGCCAGTGCCGGCCTGACCTAAATTCAGACTAGTGACCTAAAGGTGAAAGCCACCAGAGTCTGTAGCTGAGCCTCTGGGGCACCAACCCTCCTTCACTGCTGCTCATTATTCAATTTCTGACATGGCAGAAAAGGCCCTCGAGGTGCCTGATAATGTACTGCTGGGGGTAGTATGTGTCTGACCTTTTCTGTAGGAATGAGCTTGAAAATGAGGTGAAAAAAAAGAGGAATAAATGTTAATAATTTGATTGTCCTGGAGATTCTTCTGTGGTGACAAAGCCCATTGTGTCCTGGAATTAGAGCCAGTACCACACACAGGTGGCTCTTTATTGCTCCCTGAATATTGCTAGTAGGTGAAATTTCATTCTAGAACTTGTGATAAAAAAAACCAAAAACAAAACAAGAAATGGGGATTCCACAGCAGACACAGTCAGGGAGAGGCCCCTGTCTCCCATGGCAGGAACTTCCCTGATCCCCACCAGCCTCCTGCCTGTCCCTCTGTATGCAAGTTGATGGGCAGCGTAGGGGATGTGGAGCCCTGGCATGTGGCAGAGCTGAGCCTCTGAGTGGTCACTTCAGGCAGAGAGGAGTCAGGGACCAGCAGGTGAGGGCAGGATGTATGTGCATCGGGGATTTCACCTCTCCCCTGCTGAGGAGGCTGCTCTTGCTCTTTCTCATTGTTGCTGCATTTGCTGCAGGAGGGGAGTTAGCACAGTGCAAAACACCAGAACTACATCCCATGAGAGGTTTCTGGGTTTGTGAAGTACTGGGCAGAGCCCCAAGCATCAACACACAAGATGAGAGCATGATGTGAAATGTGGATCAACATGTGGACATCACTTCTTGCCCCAGGACTTCTCTCCATACCCTCTGAGCAGAGCATCCCCAGGCCCCACTGACTCCTTGTCTGTGATCTCTCCTTCTGTGACACCCTAGTTACCCCAGACATAACAGATGTACTTAGGTTCCTTTGGGGAGGTGCACAGCCCTGTTTTCTACATGGTGCCCTGAAGGTACAGAACTGTCTAAAAAAAACCTCCAGCAGGTCTGACTCTCCAGCTGCACAGGGGCCCTGGCAATGACCCCAGCAAGGTGGACATTTCAGTGGAAATGTGCAGCCCCTTGAGCACGGGCACCATGGCACCAGGACCAGGCAGAAGTTGACTCTTGGCCTCATTCCTGGCAACAGGCTGGACCACCTCCCTGCAGGCTCCAGAAGCCCTCCTGCAGAATATCTGAGCACCTGGGTTTTGGGCAATTAAGCAGCCACCCCCACCCCCCTTCCCCCGCCTCCTCATGCCAAGCAGAATTTTAATGTACTTCCAATTTCTCTTTTTAGCACACACAAAGAAAAAAAAAGAAAAAAAAATCATCTATAAGAGACGTTCTTTTCAGACAAATGGAGAAGCATTCAATGCTGATATATATTTTTCCCCACTTTTAAATGGTATCTATTTAAATGCAGATTTTCTAGTTTCCTATGTGGAGATTGGAAGAAACGCCTTTCAATTTAAATGTTAATAGAAGAGTAAACTTCAAAATCAAAATTCCTCCATAAGGGAGAGTGTTTTCTCACAGCTTTGAATGTCTTTCTATGCTTCTTCCCTCCTTCTCCCCCATCCTCCTTCCTCTCTTCCCAGCCCCCAGCTCAGCCTCCCTTGAATTAAACAATCTTTTTTAAAAATAAGAATACACCTTTCAGAGTTCCTGAATTAAAATGTTTAATGCTGGGGTCTGTGGAATAAGTATGTTTGAGTAGAGTGCTGGGGCACTGATAAAGCAGAGATACCATCCCTCCACCTCCAGCCTTTTTCATGACAGCCATTTATCAGACCTGCTGCTCTGAATGCTTTATGATGGATTCTCAGGCTTGTGCTGCATAATACTGCACCAGGGCTGGGGCAGGGGCTGAAAGGTAGGGAAAACCCCTTTAGAATAATGTTTTAGCTGCGCCTGGATGTGGGCAAGGCTTTGGGGCTGGGCTGGGCAGCAGAGGAGGGCAGTGAAATGCAGGGGGAAGAAGATGAAACAGAGGCAGCATAATCAAGTCTCTCCCTTTCTGTTATTACCCCTCCTGCTCCTCCTGTGGTCTGTTCCTGCAGACTTCCAACTTCATTTATCTTCAGGAGGAGCTTGAGGTAAATCTGCATTTTACAAAAGACCCTTAACACTGCCTGATACTGGGGTTTTACATACAATTATGTTTCTTGCTTCCTGCCACACTCCATTTGTCATCTTTAATACAAACTTTTCTTCCATTTTCCTCCTCATTCTCTTCCATTCTCCACCTGTTTTTGTCTTCCCCTTTCGCCTCACTGAAATAAAAAGGGAGGGGAAAAAAAAAGCATTGCTGTTTTTAATTCTTTTTCCTTTTGGCTCTGATGAGCTCTGTCTGCCTTTGCAAAAAGTGGTTCAAGAGATGTTAACTGAAGATTAAATTTTAATAAACTTCCATGTACTTAGTGGACATGTAGATACTTTGATGGTGTCTGGCACATGAAAAACAAAGTGTAACGTGGCAGAATCTGCTCACTGTGGAAGGAGACTTTTGTAAACTAGACAATAAAGCCATCACTGTATGTAACAGCACATAGGGCTTTCTCTACCCAGATAATTTTCACACAAGTGTTACCAGACTCTGTACATCATTATTATCTGAATGCCTCTGAAGGAAAAGTGATGAACTGGCTTCCACATCATCCCTGGGAGACAGGAGGAAATCTGATTTTGAGAGGAAAGCTATGAAGCACCTTTTGAAGATTTGGGGGAAAGCAGAGCTCACTGGGCTCTTCACTCTGGATGCTCAGTCCCTTGCAGGCAGGAGTGCTGGAGAGACCATTTGCCCCCGAGGCAGCTCTAGGTGCCTGTGACACCCTGACAGGTCTGTATGGGGAAGCTTGCCCTGGTGCCCTGCTTTGTGTTTCCTCCTCTGCACTCTAAGTACCTGGGGGTGATAAACGGAATAGTTCATTCTTCAGTGGTGTCAGAGCAGTGCCTCTCACCAGCACTGAAAGCACTTCACAGTGAATGCTGGCGCCTTTGCCCTGGAACCCAGAGCCCAGCACAGGTTTATTCCAGACCACTGGAGAATGCAGGAAAACTTCCATTTAGAAAGCTGGGCTTTCCGCCTGGCCTCTCCCAGGTCCACTGAGGCTGGAGGTGTTGGGCACTGGGAGATGGTCCTGGCATCCTCAAGAAATGATCCCTTGGCCAGGCTAACATTGTGCTGAGCGACTGTGGTGCTTTTCCTCTGCAGCAAGATTGTATCTGTGGAGGGGTGGCCTGAAGTAGAGGTTGCTTAAAGTAAGAAGTGAGCTGCATAAATGCATGTGAGCTTTCTGAGTTCTTTGAGGGAACAGGAAGAGACAAAAATGAAAAAAAAAAAAAATATCAAAAAAACCAAGCCAAAACAGGACAGCTCTGATCTCATAAAGTCCCAAAGTTCAGATTGAAATTGAGCAGAAGCCATTTTATTACATGTGCCTCAAATTCTTCAACACCTTCATAATCCATGAAGGCTGTGTAATGAAAAGCCTCTTGGCATGGTTACACCTGGGAAATGTTTGCTTTGTGTGGCCTCGCTTAGCAGGAGCAGAAAAGATTACAGTTATGAATATGAAGAAAGTTGGCCCAAAATGTGCAGGTGCATCAGAGTTTCCTCCCTGTTTCTAGGGAATTAAGGAGAGAGCAGGAGCATGAAAGGGTTGGCTGGGCAAATTACAAGTGTACTCTGCTGGGACCAAAGCTTGGATATGTTCCTAGGTGATCATACACTGCAGAGTTAAAAGCCCAGATAGTAGATCTAGAGAGAGAAAGACTCTTCAAGATCACCTCCTGAGTATCACTGAAAAAGTAGAAATCAACTTCAGGTACTTTTTGAGAATAAAGATCAGAGAAGAGGAGGCCAGGGACTGGAGAAGCATGGAGTAGAATGGAATGGAATCACAAGGAATGGAATAATGCTTTGGCATAGGCTCAGCTACTCTGGCCCACTACCTAGGGTTTGTAAGGGCAAAACTTTTTCTTCCTTCCTAGCTTGCTGTCACTCAGAGATGAGTAGCAACACAGCAGATAATAAAAACTATAATTTTTCTTCCCTGGCCAAAGTTTCTTTTTCAGCAGAAGGGGAAATAGAATTAGAGCAGAAGGCTGAGCCCTTCCATGGAATGGTTTTCACAGCATCTTTCTCCCAAGACCTAACAAGTATTCTGCTTTACATAGTAGAAATGTATCTGGTGTGTTAAATTTCTGCTGTGTAAATGTTTCCTTTATGCACTGACCTCTCTAATATCCCTATCATAAAGTCTCTGTAGGACAAATCCATCTTTTCAGACTCATAAGACATGTTTTCTCTCCTTTTCCCCCCTGCACTTAAATGAAGTTTGTTTTCTTCCTTCCCTACTGCCTCCTTAAATCTCTCCATGTTATCTAGGGGTGCTCTGTCTCTTCTCTACTTTAAAAGGCAAGAGTAAAATCAGGACTTGATATTCAAGCTCCAGATGGTGCTTTCAGTCACTGCAGAATTTCTTATGCTCCTGCAATTTTCCCCAATACTGGAGGAATTGCTTTCGGGCAGTAACACACCAGTGCGTGACCTGGTCTGGGACACCCCCTCCCTCTGGTGCTTTATGAGAAAGTTCACTGGAGACAAGAAATTGCAGTGTCATGTGGAGTTTGCTGTTTGTCAGCACGAACCTCTGAAAGTGTCAGCCTTTGTAGAAAACAGGACTTCATTCCTCTCCTGATGAACTCTTCACCTGATCCTGAAGCTGTAGGTTTTCTTGCGAAGGAAGGCGGGCTGAAGTGCCCGCAGTGCACAACCAGCACCTGCCTTTTCTGATTGTTTTAAATCACAAGCACACTTAAGAGCTCTGATGGAGAAAATCCAAATAGCTGCTCTGTACTGCAAAGAATGACTCTTGTGCCTGGGTGTCCATTCTACACCCCGTCCTGAGGGACATGTTGATTAGCACAGGCTGCAGCCAGTCTCTGAAGTGTCCTACCAGCTTCCACATAGGTGAGCTCATACATGGCAAGAAGACACTTCTAACTTCTCATACAACCAACAAACTCTGGTCAACAGAAGGTTTATGAATGTATCTGATAAACACCATTGCATCTCTTGTGATAGGAAGGCTCACCTAAATCCTTCAGAGAGTTTATCTTTTTGTGAGGACCTCATGCTGCTCTTTCTCTTGGCTTTGAGAGGGCTGTGGTTTAGTGTGTGCATCTGTGACATGCATATTTCTGAGACTCTCTGGTGCAGGGTACTTACATATAAATATAATCTACTATTACGTTTGTTGAAGTGGGTTGTACTCATTGTGATTGCATTAAAATAATCTTTAAACTGAGGACTTGTTTGCCATATGATTCAGTAAATGACACTCAAAAGATTTTAACTGAGTCTCAAGTAGACTAATACATATTTCTTTTCTTATCTCTCCATATGTGAAGCAGAAAGAAAAGATTAAAACCTCACCCTCTACTTGCCAACCGTATCCAAACAACAGTCTTAAGACGTGCAGAGAGAATTGTGAGAGCCAGAAAATGCCACTCAAAATCACCTCTATTAGTACTCACTTGTTCACTGTAGCTGGGAGCTGCTAGGGCTGG
Organism: Corythornis vintsioides; assembly: GCA_025447755.1. Classification (NCBI taxonomy): domain Eukaryota; kingdom Metazoa; phylum Chordata; class Aves; order Coraciiformes; family Alcedinidae; genus Corythornis; species Corythornis vintsioides. Next base: position 26,143 of record JAOEGS010007662.1, read on the forward strand.
CATCAGTAAAAGACACATCTGTCCAAATTTAGATCTTGCCTCCCCCTGCAGTTTTGGGGTGAGGTAGGAGAAGGAATGATGTGAGAGAAAGGTACCTTTGTACTGCTGATTCTTTGTAAGAGAAGCCATTTAAACAAAGCTCAGCAAAATCTGCTCTTGGGATGTGTGCAATTCTTAAACAATTTCCAATATATTTATTTATTTATTTATTTGGAAAAAGATGAAAAATGAATGGTTAAGAGTCTTTTTAAGTATAAATGTTTTTAATCCCATACTGGTAAAGACAAATGAGAACTAATCTAGTGCAGGAAGGTATAGATCAAAGTGACCTGCAGTGAGTGGTTATGCTAAAGAAACGTGCTATCCCAATCTGTTTCTGCTTGTGGTGATGCTGTTATCATAGAATCACAGAATGTTAGGGGTTGGAAGGGACCTAGAAGATCATCTAGTCCAACCCCCCGCCTGAGCAGGATCACCTAGACCAAGTCACCC